>SKCR01034500.1:0-238428 GCA_019454045.1 Zanthoxylum bungeanum
AGGAAGGGCATAAAAAATTTTCAAGTTCGATCGTGTGCCTTAACCTTTTCTACTGCGCAAGGAAAGCGTTTCCTACAATTGGCATTGAGAGCAAGGTTGAACAGTGTTATTACCTTTATCTATTTCATTTAAAGTTACTGTTTTTAATATATTTATATGAATTATAAAAATTGATATGCATGTTTAGATGAGTAGGCAAAAAAATATATTCATGTGATGAATGGTTATTGTTTTTTATATTATGAATGGATTTTGCATTGGTCGTAAATTTTTTCGGCTCTTATTTTTATATTTGTTTTTTTTATTGGGATGTAAGGCCATAAGGCCATTATTTACAATTGTTGTATTTAATTTTTCCAATGTAAAAATTTTCAATTGTTGTAATTTGGAACACCGAAGTCGCAAAAGGAGCCAACACCACCTTGGAGCGTATTTTGAAGACCAAGGGATGCCTTGGGTATTTTTGTACTATTTAGATTAATATAGGGAAAAATAATAGTCCGGTCAATGCAAAATATTTTTTATGATTATATGTATGTTTAATTCGAATTGTTGAATAACCTGTCATATAGCTTAGGGTGTCTACTCTTGCATTTCACATGTCATAACATGTTTAGATGCATTATCATTATAGACATGAAATATGATTTTATGTGATTTATAGTGTTCAAATTAGAATATGATATGCATGGGAAAAATAATTAATTGGATTAATTGGTTTTAAGGTTTAAAATTTGAATTCCAATATATTGGGCTTAATAAGTGCATAATAAATTCCATTGGTATATAGGATGGAAACCCGGACATAAATTTCATAGCCGAATCCGAATGGACGGTAATATGGTCTGCACTCGGGATACAATTCCACGTACCATTATATTTTATAATGCACTCAGATTAATTAAATAGTTTAATTCAAATCTTGAACATTTTAGAATTCTAAAATTTTAAACCAATTAGTGTTCTAGTATTTTAAGGGTTAAAATATAATATGTCACTAATAACGCTCTAATTAAATTAGTTTAATTGAGTAATTCTTTACTATAGACTAATGGAAATTATTGATACAAATTTTAAGAGTTAAAAATTGTTAGGTCACTAATAATGTACTAGTGTAAATAAGAGTTATGTTTTAGCCACCATAAATTTATTCACACTAGTTAAATTAAAATATTAGATATTTTATAAATAGAAACCTTAAACTTAAAATAGTGAGTGGGAGAGGGATATACGAAAGTATATCCCACGATCTCCGTTGTTAGTCCGAAAACATGAGATTCAAAAGGCGCCTCGAGACGGCTTCGCTTTCGTCCCCCAACGGGTGGTGTCCATTTTGGGTCAATATCAGGTTTGGATTCCGAGAGGATAAGAATTCTAGATGTATCTTGTGAACTGACCTATCCTACGGCGACATTTCACTTGTTATGTCCAAGAATCCCGAAATGGTGGGTCACACTCACAAAGGAATAATTAACTGTTAATAAAATTCCTTGATCGAATCAAACGGTAGTTGTTTAATATAGGAATAAGAGTTATTCCCGCATATATTAATCGACTGAGATTGTCTCGATCTATCATGCAAGTACTTAACCTACCCTACGACGACATTTACTTGTGGGATGATAGATTTCTGTGGTATAGTAATTCTCTTAGGTTTCTAATTCATTATTCATGGTTCATGCATCATGCTTAATTTTATGCCAAAATTGTTTGATGATTTTAATATGCGATGAATGAATGTTGAATGAATGTTAAACGCATTTTTATTTTATTTTTCAGCCATGGTTTCTCAAATTATTTCCATACTCTCAAATGATAAATTAACGGGAGAAAATTATGTTAAGTGGAAAAGTAACATGAACGCTGTCATGGTCAGCGAAGACCTAAAGTTTGTCCTGACGGATGAGTGTCCTCCCGAGCCAGCCAAAATACTGGCCAAGCTGTGCGCGATACTACCAGAAATGGGTCGCAGCAAATGAGAAAGCCCGCTGCTACTTGTTAGCATGGATGTCTGAGGTTCTTGCTGCAAAAAGCATGAACCTATGGCTTCAATATCTCAGATGATAGAGTCATTGCAGGGCATGTTCGGGCAGCCTTCGGAGCGTCAACGTCATGAGGCCATGGTCTCAGCGATGATTGCTAGGATAAATGATGGGACATCAGTCCGAGAGCACGTCTTGAGGATGATGACCTATCCCAACACTGTTGAAACCCATGGAGCTCGTATTGACGAGCGTAGCCAAGTGACCATTTTCATGGAAACTCTTCTGAAGAGTTTCCTGCAGTTTAAAAGCAACTATATTATGACCAAGTTGACTTTTACTTTGACCCAGCTGCTAAATGAGCTCACCCACTACGAGTTCATACTTGTGGATCCTCGTAAGTCCAGTGCTGAGGTAAATATTACCGAGTCTTCTAAATATGCAAAGATGAAGAAGAATAGCAATGGGAAGGCTAAGGCTAAGCCCATGAAGAAGAAGAACAAGAAAGGCTCCAAGGATGCCAAGCCCAAGGGAAAGTGTTTCCACTGCAACAAGACCGGGCATTGGAAAAGCAATTGTCCTAAATACTTTGATGAGCTGAAGGAGAAAAAAGATACAGGAAAATATGATTTACTCGTTATCCTTTTTCTATTAGTGGAGGATGATAAATCCGCCTGGATTGTTGACTCTGAAGCCACTAACCATGTTTATTCTTCTTTGCAGCTACTTGACTCATTGAGGGACCATGATGAAGGTGACTACACCATGAGGGTCGGGACAGAGGATGCCATTTCAGCAAGAGCAGTGGGAGTTTCTAGTTTAAATTTTACAAATAATAGTTATTTAAATTTGAACAATGTGTTATTTATTCCAGATTTTCCCAGGAAATTAATTTCTGTTTCTAAACTTTTGGATGATGGTTATTCAGTTTCTTTTAATAGAAATTTAGTTATTATTGGTAGAAATGGATTAACCATATGCACAAGAAACTCAAAAAATACTTATATGTGTTAAGACCGTTACCACTTAGGTCACTGCTCAACGCTGAAATGTTTAAGGTCGAGAAACCTAAAACTAAACGGCAACAGATTTCTCACTATGACGCATATCTATGGCATCTTAGACTTGGTCATATCAACCTTGACCGGATAAACATATTGATAAAGAACGGAGCCTTAAACCAGGTAAAGCTCAGAACTTTACCAGTTTATGAATCCTGTTTTGATTGAAAAATGACCAATAGACCTTTTACTGGAAAACGTATAAAAGCCAGTCAACCACTTGAGCTAATATATTCATACGTTTGCGGACTGATTAATGTAAGAGCCCGAGGTGGTTATGAATACTTCATCACATTTATTGACGATTATTCCAGATATGGGTATGTTTACCTAATGCAGCACAAGTCAGATAATTTTGAAAAGTTCAAAGAGTATCGTGCTGAGGTTGAGAACCAATTGGGTAAAACAATCAAAACTCTACGATCAGATCATGGAGGAGAATACTTTGACAGAGATTTCGAGGAATTCTTAGTTGAGCATGGGATAGTATCTCAGCTCACAGCACTTGGAACACCACAGTAAAATAGTGTTGCAGAGAGGAGAAATCGAACCCTACTAGACATGATGAGATCTATGTTTAGTTATAACTCACTACCAAGTTCATTCTGGGGATATGCACTGTAAACTGCAATGCATATCCTTAATGTAGTTTCATCTAAGTCTGTTCCTAAGACTCCCTTAGAGTTGTGGAATGGTCGTAAAACTAGTTTACGACATTTCCGCATATGGAGGTGTCCAGCACATGTGCTGAAGAATAAGACTACAAAGTTGGAGCCACATTCTAAGGTATGTCTATTTGTAGGTTATCCTAAGGAGACTATGTGTGGATTCTTCTATAGTCCTGATGATAACAAAGTGTTTGTATCGACAAATGCTATGTTTCTAGAGGAGGATTATATGAGGGAGTTCAAGTCTCAAAGTAAAGTGTTACTCGATGAGTTACTTGCTGGTTCGACCAGCACACCATCGTCAACGATAGTTGACAAATGCATAGCATCTTCGACATCTGAGCGTCAGATAAAAGTTAGTCAGAATGATCTACCACCTAGACACAGTGGGAGGTTGTACGACAACCTGATCGCTATATTTGGGTTGGAGAGTATGGGTGGGCATTACCGAATTCGGATCGGATCGGACCGAATCCAAATCCGATTCGATCCGATTAGTATTAGTTTGTTTGATCCGATAAGGTTTGATAGCCTTATCAAACTCGATCCGATCCGATAACTATCGAATCAGATCGGATTTATTTGATCTGACTCGAATACTTAATGAATCGGATAAATCCGATTTGATAACGGATTCGAATTCGATAGAGAATCCGATTTGATAATGAATTTGATAGTTTATTCGATTTGATAACGGATCCGATTTGATAAAATTGATTTGAAATTTCAATTATCTGATCCGATTCGATAAATTTATGATGAGTTTACAAAATTTCAAATAAATTTTTTGAATCGGATCCGTTATCAAATCAAATTTGTTATCAAATCGAATCTACTATCGGATTTTTATCAAATCGGATTCTCTATCGGATTTCGAATCCGTTATTAAATCAGATTCCTTATCAGATTCAGATTTGTTATTAAATCGTATAAAATCTGATTCGATTCGATAGTTATCAAATTTATCCAATCTGATCTGAAATTTGACAAATGAACCAAACATGATTCGATTGGGTTCGATAGCCAAATTCAATCCGAAATATCGGATCGAATCGGATCGGATATGACCCGATCTGATCCGATGCCCACCCCTATCGGAGAAGCACAAGTTGTCGCATCTAGCGATGGTATAGATAATCCATTGACGTATCGGTAATGTAATGGATGATTCTGACAAAGAGGAATGGCTCAAAGCCATGAACCTAGAGATGGAGTCCATGTACTTCAACTCAGTTTGGGAACTTGTAGACCAAACTGATGGGGTTAAACCCATAGGTTGCAAGTGGATCTACAAGAGAAATATAGGAGCAGATGGGAAGGTACATACCTTCAAGGCTAGGCTAGTGGCCAATGGTTATATCTAGAAAGAGAGAGTTGACTATGAGGAAACTTTCTCGCTAGTAGCCATACTCAAATCCATCTGCACTCTTCTATCCATTGCCACATATTATGACTATGAAATTTGGCAAATGGACGTCAAGACTGCATTCTTGAATGGCAATCTTGATGAGAGTATCTATATGGTACAACCAGAGGGGTTCATAGCCCAAGGTCAAGAACTAAAAGTTTGCAAGCTGCAAAAGTCCATTTATGGACTTAAGCAGACATCTCGATCTTGGAATATAAGATTTGGTACCATGATCAAGTCTTATGATTTTTGAGCAGAATGTCAATGAGCCTTGTGTATGCAAGCGCGTCGTTGACGGGAATGTGGTTTTTCTTATTTTATATGTCGATGATATTTTACTCATTGGGAATGATGTAAAGATATTATCGGATGTGAAAACCTGGCTAGCTAACCAATTCCAAATGAAAGATTTAGGAGAGGCTAGTTATGTTCTTGGGATTCAGATACTTCGGGATCGTAAGAAACGACTGTTAGCTATGTCTCAGGCATCATATATCGATAAGATCATTGTTCGATTTGGGATGCAAAATTCCAAGAAAAGCAATCTGCCTTATCGGCATGGAATTAATTTGTCAAAGGAACGGGCTCCTAAGACACCTCAAGATGTTGAGGAAATGAGACATATCCCATATGCCTCAGTAGTTGGTAGTCTCATGTATGTTATGTTATGCACGAGACCGGACATCTGTTTTGCAATGGGAGTAGTCAGTAGGTTTCAGTCGAACCCAGTATTGGATCACTGGGTGGCTGTGAAACACATTCTCAAGTATCTTAAGAGAACGGGAGATTATATGTCTATGTATTCCGGTGAGGAAATGATCCTAAGGGGATTTACAGACTCTGATTTTCAGACATATGTCGATTCTAGGAAATCAACACCTGGATCAGTGTTTACCCTAGATGGTGGGTCTATAGTATGGAGGAGTATAAAACCAATCTTGCATTGCTGACTCCACCATGGAGGCTGAATATGTAGCAGCTTGTGAAGCAGCTAATGAGGCAGTCTGGCTCCGTAAATTCTTGGGAGATCTGGAAGTTGTTTTAGATATGGATAGACCACTCACACTTTATTGCGATAATAGTGGTGCAGTGGCAAACTCTAAATAACCAAGAAGCCACAAGAGGGGAAAACATATAGAAAGGAAATATCATCTCATCAGGGAGATAGTGCAGAGATGAGACGTTACCGTCACAAAGATTGCATCCGCAGATAACCTGGCTGATCCGTTTACAAAGACCTTGTCGGCTAAAGTGTTTGAATGTCACCTAGATGGTCTAGGATTACGTGACTTGTCCCATTTTCTCTAGTGCAAGTGGGAGATTATTGGGATGTATGCCCTAGAGCTACATGTAATGTAAACGGTTTTATGTGTTTTGAAATAAATGATGCATTATTTATTTATCAAAGTGTTTGTTTAATTTTCGCATATTATAAATTATCTTGAATACCCTAGATTACTTATGTGCCTTCAGACTTAGTGTATGAATGTCATACACAAGAGGATTTAAGTCTGAAGTTAGTAATCTTAAATAGTCCATAGAGAACAAACAAAGCGAGTACTTTATTTGTGGTTTATCTATAGCTGCGGTCCATTCTATATTTGTATGGCAACCTTGATCCGGGATCGTCCATGTAGAGACATGAGAATGGAGGCACCTTGTATGATGTAATTATATAGGACTGTACCCAGATGGAAATGAAGTTCTTATAATATCCGTTAAAACAAAGAAAGTCATTTTGATCTACTAGATGGTCATATATGGATTGATCTTAATCCTGAGTGTACTACGAACTCTGGCATGACAGGCTATGTCCTTTGATTTACAAAGGTGAGGTTGGTGTAGCAGTCCCGACCAATAGCTACGTACTTTGAGGGCATGGTCTGTTGTGTAGCTGAGAAAGTTTTAAATAGATATGGAGTTCACTCCTTCTTGCAAGAAGCAGATGAGTATCTTTCTTAAGGGTTGATTCGGTACTTGAACGGTTAGAGCGCTCAAGTCTTTCTATTACGAGTAGAAAGATTAAAATTCACAATCGTTATGAATAAATCTTCATTAGAGAATTAATGATACTTAAGGTAAAAATAATTAGAGGGGTATAACGGACATTATGACATGGCCCTAATTACGAGATACTCGTGAAGGGTTAATCTATATGTAGTGACTTTATCGATGAATAATATATCATATGCGGCAACGAGAGTGCAGCTTCGGGTTTTTAGTGGAATAACTCGGATTTAATAATTCAGAATATTTAATTAAGAGCTTAATTAATATTTCGAGATTATTGGAGCTCGGAACCGTATGTCCATTTGGTCCCCGTGCTAGCTCGATTTACTATAGCGGATTTAGTATAATTGGATAGTCCAATTATATACTCACATATGTATAAATATTATTAATATGATTAATTATATCAGTTGTCACACTTGAAACTATATATTAAAAGTTAATATATGGTTTTAATAATTATATCATAATTATTAAATGTATAAAATTAAATTATATTAGATATAATTTAATAAGGCCATTATTGGAATTTCAAGCATTGGGTTTTGGAAACCCTTAATTACATTTGGAAGTTATATTTTCTCAAAAGGTTAATTAAATATTTAATTTTGTAACATTTTCTCATTATGGTAATTAAGATTGTTGTCACAAAATTTTTTATTCTCTCACATACTTGGCCGATTTTTGTAAAAAGGAAATGGAAGGTGTAGGCACTGCATTTTTACATATAACTCCCGATGATGAGTCTCGTATGGAGACACTACCTCTTTAATTCGCTGGAGTAGCTGCGGGTTCGCTTGTTGGACCTCCGTTTTAAAACACACCCTTAGCCCAAAACCCCGCAAGAAACACACCAAGCCCATTAAAGGGACCGTTCCGAACCCAACAGGTTTGAGGTCTTCCCTTGCGAGGGGTGAGTGTGGCCTTAAATCTTTATCCCGGTTCACACCGGGTGGCGACTCCATGTTATTTCTCCGGTTTAGTTCCCCGCGAGCTATTCCGTACTCCCAACTAGGCCGCGAGCCTAGAATAACGTCGTCCAAAATCTTTGTCCTACAGTCTGGCGACTCCACTGGGGATAGAGAATTGGCCACGAAATAATGTCTTGTGATGTTTATGATTTGTGCTTTATTTAATCGTGTCTATAAAGGGTTAAAGGGGTTTAATCAAAGGCATTGTTAAGGCTATGTGATGGTTTGATGTCTTCCTTCATTCACTACCTTTATATAAGGAAAAGCTGTGAAGGCACCTAGTTAATCATTACCCGTAGCTCGTTGTGACAGACTAATTTGGAGGACTCGTTGTTTATTCTGTCACCAAGGCGATAAAAGCCTAAGAGACTTGGGTATTTAAGAGAGTTCACTCCACCCTCTCTCTGGGGAGTCTACAATGGGAAATTCATTTGACAGTTAGTCACACACCATAACTCGTTGGCACATACCTTAAGGTATAAAAAAGGTACGCTCACTTGGTTGCTTGAACCCTTGAGTGGGGAGTCCTAGTTGTGGGCAATCCTTCGTCAGCGAGAGCCTTTGTCCGCACTCCCGTGAACCTTAGTCGTAAAACTAGTAGAAATTATTCGTTCTATGTTTATGTTTGGAGCCATTGGCATTTGGATTCAGTTGGACTTCTTATCAGAAATGCGAACTTTTTGGGCCATTTAAACTGGGATGAGTTCGTATCTTATGACAATTGGGCCAAAAGCTTCTGAAATGCCGGTGGGCCACTCTGTAGAAATTATTTCTTTGTGCTTATGTTTTGGACCATCGTCATTTGGATCCAGTTGGACTTTTTGTCAAGAGATGTGGACTTGTTGGGCCATTTAAACTGGGACGAGTTCGTGTCCTTTGACAGTTGGGCCAAAAGCTTCTAAAATATCGATGTGCCATTTTATGTGTGGGCCTATCATCATTTGGGGTTGTTTAGCCATGTTATCACAAAGTGTAAACCTGTTGGGCCTTTTCAACTGGGACAAGTTTGCACCACTCAATAGCGTCATTGAATGCTTTAAAATGATAATGGGCCGACTATATATTTCATGCATCTCATGCATCTCATGCATACATGCATCATGTTAACCCCGTGTCTTAAAAGCCACCATAGATATCCGTTGGGTTAGAGAGAAAAAAAAAATTTGTCAAGAAGAGTTTAATAAACATGGATATCGTGGAAAAGGAAACCGAGGAACAAAGAACTTTACTGCAAGGATAGAAAGACCATGGTGGGCCCGAAAAAAAAAGAGACAAAAAGAAAAAAAAAAGACAAAAAAAAAAAGAAAAAAACTGTTTATTTCTAGTCTGTAGGCATTGTATTTTCGCATGTGAAACCCGATGATGAGTCTCAGTTGGAGGCACTACCTTTTTAGCTAAGGATATTGCGGGAAACTGAGGTCGGAAGGGGAAATTCAGAATAAGTACGTCATCAAGTTCATTTCACAAGTTCACTGTCTTCGTTAGTGTTGCGTTCGTTACTTCGTTAGAACGTCGGGCAGATTACGGACGTTCGTGTAGCGTTCGAATGGGCGTTCGAACGGCATCGGTGTTTCTGGTTTTGCTGCTAGCCTCGCACCCCAGCCCAATTAACCCCCCAAAGCCCATAAAACACATCCCAATTAATAAAACACATTTAAAACACATGGGAAATAAATTAAATAAAATAATTAAACCATTTACCAATTAATAAAACATAAAATATAATCATACCTAATAAAGATAAATCAAATATATTAACTTACTAACTAAACAAATCACATACTAAATTAAAAAGATGTCATGCCTAATTAAAATCAATCATAAAAAATTAAAGATATTGACTTCCTAATCTAGCCAAGGTTTGTCCCCCCTCAATCTAATCCTTTCCTTGTTAAATACCAAATCAAATCCTCCTTTTAATGCCAAAATCCCTTCCTTGTGAGACAATGTGAAACCCTAGCCCTTCTCTATATAAACAACCCCTAACCAAGACATGCAGGCCCTAGCTGGTACAAAGAATTCACACAAAAATCACAACACAAATAGCCTTAGCCACTCACGGTAATAGCAACAAGAAGAACATAAACAATTCCATTCCTCTCCTCCACTCCATAACCGAAAACAGCACCCCCCCTAAACCTCTACCCATCACCGAAAATCTCCCCTATACAGCAGTCCTCCATCACCGAAAATATACCTCCAAACAGAAGCCCAAACACACCCCAAACACCCTTTGAAACATGCCTGGACAGCAGCCCAAACCACTCCCAAAACAATCCCTAAAATCCCTTAAAACAGTAACATAAACTGCACTCATAACCCTTGAAATAACCACACAAAACTACAATAAAGAAACCACGAAAAAAAACTCGAAACAGTTCGTTGAAACGTTTAGACAGTGACCAGAAAACCACGAGGAAACAGTAGCAAAACAGCAGTGAATCGGAGTCAAAAGCAGCAGCAAAAGACTGAGAACGACGACTCAAAACAGTGAGCTAAGACGCTGAACCAGTGAACCGGAAGAATAAGGAGCCTTTACCCCTTCCGATCTCCGTGAAACGCAAGTCCGAAGACGACTTAAAAGGTTAGACCTGAGGGTACTTTCCACACTCATCTTTATTCGATTTTTGTTATTTATTTTGACTGTATTTTAATTATTTGTTGAATCTTGTGTGTGCATGATGAGTGTTGTGGGTATTGGATGAATGAAAGAGTGTCGTCTCTTGTGGTATATAGGATGGAAACCCAGACGTAAATTCCGTAGCCGAATCCGAATGGACGGTAGTGCGGTCTGTACTTGGGATACAACTCCACGTACCGCTTGAGTAAACGGCACCTTCTTTTGTTTCATGTTGCTTTGATTTATTTATTTATTTTTCGTCACTTGAATTCTGCATGTTGCTTATTTATGTATGGTTCAATCGAGCGCAAGGGCTTAGCAAGTGGAATGAAAGATCCCCTATGGGGAGGGGTTAAAGTCCCTTACCACGATGTTTTGCCGCGCTGGTTGATGTGTGTTCGGTTGAATGCAAGATACGTTCAATCGGGCATACTACGTTTGATATTATTGCTTTTAATTCTTTGTATGCATGATTCAATCGAGCGCATGGGCTTAGTAAGTGCAATGTAAGATCCCCTATGGGGAAGGGTTAAAGCCATTTTACCACGATGATTTGCCGCGCCGGTTGATGTGTGTTCGGTTGAATGTAAGATACGTTTGATCGGACAAACTGAGCATGACATTGTTGTCTTTATTCTTTGTGTTGCATGCATCAGGTCTGGTTCCGTTCGAATGCGTTCTCGAACGCTACACGAACGTGAACCTTCTGTTTACCGTTCGAACGCGTTCTCGAACGCTAAGCGAACGCACACGCACTTCCTTAGTCTCCTAATGCATCAGGTCTGGTTCCGTTCGAACGCGTTCTCGAACGCTACACGAACGCGAACCGACTTCTGTTTACCGTTCGAACGCGTTCTCGAACGCTACGCGAACGCACACGCACTTCCTTAATCTTATCGTGCATCAGGTCTGGTTCCATTCGAACGTGTTCCCGAACGCTATATGAACGCGAACCTTCTGTTTACCGTTCGAACGCGTTTTCAAACGCTACGCGAGCACGCACCCACTGAACTTGGTCTTTTTCATCAGATTTCATACGTAGTTTTCCTAGTAGCTATCCACACATGTATGAATATAATATGTTTAATGTATTACAATTCATATGCCTATGTCATGATTACATTTGAGTATTATTTCTTGTGGTATATCGGATGGAAACCCAGACATAAATTCCGTAGCTGATTCCGAATGGACGGTAATACGGTCTGTACTTGGGATACAATTCCACGTACCACTTGAGAAGGTGCTCACATGTGTGCTCGCGTGGTTAGTATGTGTGCTTGTGTTTTCTTGAATATAATATGCCAGTGAAGTTGTATGTTCATTGCTACTTTAATGTATTTTCAAGCATGCAATCTTAGATGTGAGATACATGTGAATTTAGGTGTAAGTTTTATTTTATACATGTGAATTTAGAAGCATGATACTCTTGGAAATAAGTGTTACTTAAGCTTGATTGAATTATTACATAAATCCTTTTATTACAAGTGACATAAGTAAGGGACCATTCCGAACCCAACGGTTTGAGGTCTTCCCTTGCGAGGGGTGAGTGCGGCCTTAAACTATTTTCCCGGTTCACACCAGGTGGCGACTCCATATTATTTCTCCGGTTTAGTTCCCCTGCGGACTACTCCGTACTCCCAACTAGGCCGCGAGCCTAGAACAGCGTCGCCCCAGATTCTGTGTCCCACATAGCCCTTGATAGTTAGACATAAGTCTGATGATGAAATCGTTTTCTTTATGGAGAAATCTTAGAAACGATAAACTCTTGATGTGCTTTTATCTGATACTTTGAGTGATTGATCTATGTTAGACTCGTAAGCACTTGATTATGGTTCTTAGTGGAGAAAACCTGAGTAGTTGGCAAGGTGACTAGTTGAAGAAATTGTAGGTCGGTGAATGAATGTTTGCTTAGATGTCTATCTTGATTTGCTTATAATATGATGTGTGGTATGGTTGAAAATGAAATAAAAGTCTCTAAAGAAAAGAATTGGACTACCTATAACCAATAAGCGTGAAGCTACCCATGGGCGAGTATTAGGACCACCATGAGGAGAAATGCTACCTTAAAGGGTAGGTGTGTTGGAAAAAAAAAAGAGAAGAAAAGAAGAAGAAAATAAAAAAAAAGTTCAAAATGAAAAAGAAAAGAGAGAGACAAAAGAGAAAGAATATCATACCACATTGAGCACAGAAAAGCAATTACCGGCATAATTGAGACATCTAGGTTGGTTTGACCCATCGATCCCATTTTTTTTGACAAAATCATTGAGTTGACTTACCTGGGGATGAATCTGCAAAAGAACCTTTGCACACACACACTTTGAGTCTGGCTTAGATCATTTATTCAAAGTCTTAGATTTGAGTTGCATTGAATGTTTTGAAGGTTCTCTAGTTTCAATACTAGGCATTCTTTGAGGGCAATAATATGTGTTGTAGGGGTTTTAGGGGCTAAATCCGGTAACGCAGCGGAAACGGTGGAAAATCAAATTTTCCGATTTCAAAATTTTTTCTTGGATTAATTAAATAAACATATTTATTTAATTACCCAATAATAAATTATGAAATAAAATTCAATAAATCAAATTTATGTGAATTTACCGAATTACCCTTACAATTGGCATTTTGTTCATTTTAGTCCGAAATTGTTCAAATCAATTTTGGATGATTCTAAATCATTTCTAAGATGAACTTAACATGTCCTAAATGTCAAAACACCAAAAAAAACAAAAACCCAAAATTTTTGCCCATGGCCGAGAGCCCCTCTAAGGTGCCTAATGTGCATTTTGCACTTCCATGCTTCAAAACACATCAAGATGAAATCCAATCAACATAAGATTTCATATGTATCATATACACATCCAAATACACAACATAAATGAAAATCCCCAAATTTGGTGATGTCTTAAAACCTAATTTTTCAATTTCTTCAAATTGGACAAATTAGACCAAATTGGTTAAATCAATTACTTTAATCATGTTTCTTCCATCCAATTAAAGTCTCAACACAATGAAATAACTATAGATCAAATCTAGGTCATTTAAGAGTGGGTCAACAACTCTAGATTAGCAACAAGGTTCTAAAACCATAAAAGAAAACTTATTACTACACTAGTAACAATCTTCCAAGTTCATACATGCTCACACTTTCAACAAACTTCCATTAAACAAAACACAAAGAATAAAGAAAATAATAACATGAGAACATCACAAGATGTAGCGTAGAACATAAGGAACATTTTCCTTTCTAATAGCAAGTTAAGAAACTTACTAAAAACCAAGATTTCTTTTGTTTTCTTTTCTTCCCCTCAACTTCTTTTTCTTTCTTTCAGTGGAGTTTTTATTAAAGTGTTTTAGGTTATCTCACCAAATGAAATTAAAACAATATATACTTTCCTACTTTTGGCCCTGGCCGAATTTGGCCTAAGCAAAATACAAGACAATTAATTTCAATTTCATTTGGATTTCATGTAATCAACTTGTTAAAATATATAAAAAAAAAACACTTTAAAGATATTTCTAACAAAGTCAACGAAGACAACTTAGCCATTAAAACAAATATCTAAATCTTAAGATATTTATATTTTAATTAATTTAATTATTTAACAATTAAATAATTAATTAATTAATTAATTAACTACAAATATATTAAATATATGTATTATATTTACATTAAATATTAAATACATATATTCATTTATGATATTTAGTCAAATATCTCAATTTGACAATTAATTAATGTGTATTTAAATTAATCAAGTATTAAATGTAAATACACAAAAATTAAGGAAATGACTATCGAGTCCCTAAACATGTATTTTGCGTTTAACCTTTAAACGACTTTATAAATAATCAATATCATTTATAAATGTTGCTATAGTGCTCTACGAGTATATTTCATTATTGAGACTCTCTAGATTCAGGCATATCAGTCACGAAATCCAATTTCGTGTCCATAATTATCCACCCGTAAATTATGACGATCACGGATAAACTCGCTGAATCATACAGGTCGAGGTCATGGAAATGTATAATTCCTCTGTCACATGTATCCGGATATATCCCGAGATATACAGATGTAAACGTCAAATCTCTATGGGGATTATCCAGTCGACTATTCTATTAGCAATCTCAAAAAGAATGTTTAGAACTAACTTTCTAAACTGTACCACGGGCCCACGGTTTTATCTGATTGCTAATCATATGGAATACCTATGCTCTGATACACAGAACTAATGGATCATATCTTGATATGCACAAGACACCCTGAGGATCTATCTACACCCAACAAACAGGCGGAGGTCTGATCTAATAGATCGGTGACGTGACTGCCATCTAAGTGTAGAAGATGTCTCATGTGCCCACAGTGGCTTCTCAAGTCTAAGAATCACAAGTGCTACTCAACCCGACAAGATTTTTATTGACGTTGGTGTACCATCCATTAAGAATCTTCGGTGAGTCGTTCAGTGTTTATCCGCTATAAACACCTACACGTCTATATTAGTCTCCAAGACTTATGGTTCATTTAGAAACCATTGGAATCATATATTCCAGTATACGACATGTACCAGTCTCAACGGGTTTACTATACTGACCAAGTAGTGTAAACCTTGACCAAGAACTGTCTGAGAATGACAACGTCATGATACAACTCAATGTCAGTTGCGACGCTTTTGCAACTGTACCATGACTAGTCATTCTAAGGTCATTACGTCTTTACCATATTAAAAGATACATTATATTATAGAAACTGCATATATTATTCAAAATAAAATGTTTACAGAAGTATCCATAAAGAAATACAACCGGGAATTGGCGCTGTGAGCACCAACCCCAACAAAAACTCCCACTTGCTATAGTGCCAATAACGATTGTATCTAATACCCATCGACTCCACGTGTTTATCAAACAACTTCGGAGGTATGGCCTTCGTCAGCGGGTCTGCTACATTATCTTCACTCGGTACCTTGCACACGATAATATCCCCTCGCGACACAATCTCTCGAATGATGTGGTACTTGCGTTCCACATGCTTCGACTTCTGATGGCCCTTGGTTCCTTTGCTTGCGCAATGGCTCCAGTATTATCATAGTATAACGGAATCTCATTCTCGATACTTGGGACAACTCCCAATTCTGTGACAAAGTTCTTTATCCACACATCCTCTTTTACAGCTTCAGAAGCTGCAATATATTTTGCCTCAGTGGTGGAATCTGATGTTGATCCCTGTTTGGAACTCTTCCAAAAAACTGCACCTCTGTTAAGGGTAAATACGAATCCAGATGTAGACTTTCAATCATCGGGATCCCGATTGGAAATCGAAATCTGTATACCCGTTAACTTGCAGTTCGTTTCCTCCATAAATTATAAACTTATCCTTAGTAGCTTTAAGATACTTTAGGATATGTTTAATGGCCATCCAATGGTCATTACCTGGATTGGACTGATATCGACTAGCTACGCTAACAGCGAAACTGATATCAGGCCTCGTACATAATATGGCATACATTATGCTACCCAAACATGAAACATAAGGTTGGTTAGACATTCTAACCTTCTCATCTTCTGTTTGTGGACTCATCTTCTTTGAAAGATGAATCTCATGTCAGAACGGTATGTTTGTTGTCTTAGAGTTACCAAAATTATACCGTTCCAAGATCTTATCACGTACGTTGATTGAGATAACCCAATCAGCCTCATTTGTCTATCTCTATAGAGTTTTATCCCTAAAACATAGGAAGCTTCTCCCAGATCCTTCATGGAGAAATTCTTACAGAGGTACGCTTTGACGCTTTGTAACATACCTAAATCATTCCCAATGATTAGGATGTCATCAACATATAGGACTAAAAATACGACCATGCTCCCACTGGCCTTCTGATACACACAAGATTCTTCCGAATTCTTGAGAAAACCAGACGATCTAATAATCTCGTCGAATCGAAGATTCTAACTTCGTGAAGCTTGTTTAAGTCCATAAATGGACATCTTAAGCTTACATATCATACCCGAGTTTTCGCTGGACGCAAAACCTTTCGGCTGTTCCATATAGATTTCTTCATCAAGAAATCCATTTAGAAAAGCTGTTTTGACATCCATTTGCCAAATCACGTAGTCATGATACGCAGCTATAGAAAGTAAAATCCGAATAGACTTAAGCATTGCTACTGGTGAAAAAGTTTCATCATAGTCGACGCAAGGTCGCTGGGTGTAACCTTTTGCTACCAGTCGGGCCTTGTAAGTTTCAACCTTACCGTCATGCCCGCGCTTCCTCTTGTAAACCCATTTACAACCGATAGGAACAATTCCTTCGGGAAGCGGAACAAGTCCCAAACTTGATTCTCATGCATTGAGTCTAACTCGGATTTCATGGCACTTTGCCATTTCACGGAGTCGATGTCAACCATCGATTCTCTATATGTGAAAGGATCAGTCTCTTCAACTAAGAGAACATCCAGACTCTTTTCTTGTATCAAATACAAGCGTTCAGGAGGTCTAGATACCCTTTCTGACCTACGGAGTGTGTGTGTAGAAGGTCCTTCATCTACTTGAACTTCATGTTCTTCCGTTGGTTCGTTGTTTTCAGGTTGGACTTCATCAACTTCAACTTGTCTATGATTACCACCTTCTGACAAAAATTCTACTTCTAGAAATTTTGCGAAGCGAGCTACGAACACATTTCGATGCTCGATATCATAGAACAGATATCCCCTCGTATTCGAAGGATATCCGACAAACCTAAACTTTTGTCCTCGAGCGAAAGCTTATTTTGCTGAGCCACCCTAACATAGGCAGGACAACCCCAAACCTTAATGTAACTAAGATTTGGTCTCCTACCGAACCATATCTCATACGGTGTCGTAGGAATAACTTTTGAAGGAATCTTATTCAAAATATGTGCAGCTGTTAAAAGAGAGTAGCCCTATAAATAATAGGGCAAATCTATGAAACTCAACATCGATCGGACCATATCCAATAAAGTCTGATTTCTCCTCTCAGACACTCCATTGTTTTGTGGAGTACCTGGAGGAGTATATTGAGCGAGAATCTCATTCTTCTTCATATAATCTATGAACTCACCACTCATATATTCACTGCCTCGATCAGATCGAAGGCATTTAATATATTGTCCAGTTTATTTTTCTACTTCATTTCAGAATTCTTTGAACTTTTCAAAGGTTTCCGATTTATGTCGCATCAAATACACATAACCGTACCGTGACAAATCATCGGTAAAGGTAATGAAGTACGAATAACCACTGTGAGCAGTCTGACTTAGTGGACCACATACGTCATAATGTACGAGTTCCAGTAAGTTAGCGGCGCGGTGTCCAACACCAGAAAATGGGGCTTTGGTCATCTTACCTTGAATACATGATTCACAAATTGGATAGGATTCAATGGTAATATCTGGTATCAAACTATTCCTAACGAATTGGGTAAGGCGTTTAACGCCGATGTGACCCACCCGCATATGCCAAAGTTCAGTATTATTAATTACAGGTAAACTACGTTTATTAACTCCTGTATTTAAAATATCTTTTGAAGTTTGCAATGTATAATGACCATGCTGGTTTGGACAACAAAGGATCTGAATATTACTTTTATCATATAAATATAAAGAATAATTATTAATATTAATACAAAAGCCCTCCGTATCTAATACAAAAAGTGATATAATATTAGCTACACATCCAGGCACAAAATGACAGTCATTTAACAAAAGTGCCCATTCGGCAAAGAGATCTCGCATACTCCACTGCAACTGCATCGAGAGAGTCTCCACTCTCGAATCGCAACTGCATCTCTCCAGGCTTCAGTCTTCTACTTTCCTTCAGCACCTGCAACGAATTGCAAATGTGAATGGGACAAGCAGAATCTAAAATCCAGTTTGATGTAACGGCTTCACAAGCCAAAGATATATCAATAACTGGAAAAATAAATGTACCTGATGTAGATGCTCTCTCCCTCCTAAGCTGGGCGATGTAGTCAGGACGGATCATTTTACAGTGCCTGACTTTGCTGCAGTGATGGCACTTGTCTTCAGAAGCCCTTTTGGACTTAGCTATCTTTGCCTGTGGTTGAGGACCGAAACCCTTCTCCTTCTTCCCTTTCTTCTTATTTCCCTTTGGCCAGGCTTGGGAAGAAGCGGAAAGAGAAGTAGGTCTAGGAGGGCGAGTCGGTACTCCCTTCTTAAGGTCCTCCTCCACCGTGAGCAACATCCTATGTAACTCATGGTAGGTACAGATAGTCTCGTTCATGTTGAAATACATCACGAACTGGCAATATGAAGCTGGGAGTGAACCAAGAATGACACTCCTACCGAGAATGTCATTCAGAATGAGATTATTTTGCCTCAGTTGATTTATCAAATCGATCATCTGAAGAACATGTGAGCTAACAGCTTGCCCCTCATCAAATCGCGCATGGAACAATTCCATTGCGACCTTATGAACAATTACTTCTTCTTGGTTCTCAAACGATTGTCTCAATCGCGTCATCATACTATACGCATCTAACATGCCATAGTATTGTTTCTTGAGTCCCGGAGACAGTGAACTAAGGATGTATGATTTAACTCTTAAATCATCATTCTTCCAAGTTTCAAAAACTTGGCGTTCCTCCTCCGTAGCATCCGCACCAACAGCAGGGGGCAACGGACCCTCAATAACATATCCCAATTTCTCGGAATCGAGGACAATCCTCAAATCAAATTCCCAGCCAGCGAAGTTCTCAGCGCCTTTTAGTTTGTTCGCATCAAGCATACGCGCAAACTGATTTGTGGATGGTGCCGCCATCGTAAATCTATAATATAGATCACGAAAAACGGTTAGCAGAAAATAAACAATTTCATATAATATCAAAATCATAAACTAGATCATGGATTTTTAATCTAAAAATGTCTCTCCCACTAAATCATGCAATACTATAATCCCCAAACAGAATACAATGATTTAATAATTAAATTAAATACAAATAGTGAAAAGTGGATCCCGTGAATATATTTCAGCTCACAGCAGAGGCACGGTCTCGCCTACGTATATTCATCAGGTAGACAACCCATTTGTCAATCACTCACCAGTGACTCCTAGGTTTCCGGTCCTGGTCGTTTCTCGTTGTCGCTGCTAAGGTAGGCCCATAAGGAGACGTACCAAGGTTAAACTCGTCAATGATAAACTCAAGTTACTTGCGTAACCCTGACAGCTAGGGCACGTTCAGGATTCCGCTTTTGCTTGAATTTATCTAGTATCTGATATACATCTGGTATAAATAAATCTCTAACGGCTACACCCTCACAGCAGAGGCACGGTCTCGGATGTAGTCATGGAGAAATATTTATAAACCGTATTGACAAGACGGACCACATAACATGCATCAAATACATAATTACATTAAACCTTATTAATTAGGGATTTTCCGCTAAGTGTCATACACCCTAAATCTAATCAAATTAGATTATAACATGCATGTATAAGTTAAGAAAACATGATTAAACATTGAATCAAACAAGCTAATCATTTTAGGGGGCCTAGAATGAGACTTGCTCTGATACCATTTTGTATGGGTTTTAGGGGCTAAATCCGGTAACGAAGCGGAAATAGTGGAAAATCTAATTTTCCGATTTCAAAAATTTTTCTCGGATTAATTAAATAAACATATTTATTTAATTACCCAATAATAAAATTATGAAATAAAATTCAATAAATCAAATTTATGTGAATTTACCGAATTGCCCTTACATTTGTCATTTTGTTCATTTTAGTCCGAAATTGTTCAAATCAATTTTGGATGATTCTAAATTATTTCTAAGATGAATTTAACATGTCATAAATGTCAAAACACCAAAAGAAACAAAAACCCAAAATTTTTGCCCTTGGCCGATAGCCCCTCCAAGGTGGCCTAATGTGCATTTTGCACTTCCATACTTTAAAACACATCAAGATGAAATCCAATCAACATAAGATTTCATATGTATCATATGCACATCCAAATACACAACATAAATGAAAATCCCCAAATTTGGATGAGGTCTTAAAACCTAATTTTCCAATTTCTTCAAATTGGACAAATTAGACCAAATCGGTTAAATCAATTACTTTAATCATGTTTCTTCCATCCAATTAAAGTCTCAACACAATGAAAAAACTATAGATCAAATCTAGGTCAATTAAGAGTGGGTCAAAAACTCTAGATTAGCAATAAGGTTCTAAAACCATAAAAGAAAACTTATTACTACACTAGTAACAATCTTCCAAGTTCAAACATGCTCAACACTTTCAACAAACTTCCATTAAACAAAAACACAAAGAATAAATAAAAGAATAACATGAGAACATCACAAGATGTAGCTTAGAACATAAGGAACATTTTCCTTTCTAATAGCAAGTTAAGAAAACTTACTAAAAAACCAAGCTTTTCTTTGTTTTTCTTTTCTTCCTCTCAAGCTTCTTTTTTCTTTCTTTCACTGGATTTTTTATTAAAGTGTATTATGTTATCTCACCAAATGAAATTAAAACAATATATACTTGCCTAATTTTGTCCTTGGCCGAATTTGGCCTAAGCAAAATACAAGACAATTAATTTCAATTTCATTTGGATTTCATGTAATCAACTTATTAAAATATCAAAAAAACACTTTAAAGATATTTCTAACAAAGTCAACAAAGGAAAATTAGCCATTAAAACAAATATCTAAATCTTAAGATATTTATATTTTAATTAATTTAATCATTTAATAATTAAATAATTAATTAAATACAAATATATTAAATATATGTATTATATTTACATTAAATATTAAATACATATATTCATTTATGATATTTAGTCAAATGTCTCAATTTGACAAATAATTAATGTGTATTTAAATTAATCAAGTATTAAATGTAAATACACAAAAATTAAGGAAATGACTATCGGGTCCCTAAACATGTATTTTACGTTTAACCTTTAAACGACTTTATAAATAATCAATATCATTTATAAATGTTGCTCTAGTGCTCTACGAGTAAATTTCATTATTGAGACTCTCTAGATTCAGGCATATCCGTCACGAAATCCAATTTTGTGTCAATAATTTATCCACCCGTAAATTATGACGATCACAGATAAACTCGTTGAATCATACAGGTCGAGGTCATTGCAAATGTATAATTCCTCTGTCACAGGTATCCGGATATATCCCAGAGATACAGATGTAAACATCAAATCTCTATGCGGATTATCCAGTCGACTATTCTATTAGCAATCTCAAAAAGAATGTTTAGAACTAGCTTCTAAACTGTACCACGGGCCCATGGTTTTATCTGATTGCTAATCATATGGACTACCTATGCTCTGATACACAGAATTGACGGATCCTATCTTGATACGCACAGGACACCCTGAGGATCTATCTACACCCAACGAACAGGCGGAGGTCTGATCTTAATAGATCGGTGATGTGACTGACATCTAAGTGTAGAAGATGTCTCATGTGCCCACAGTGGCATCTCAAGTCTAAGAATCACAAGTGCTACTCAACCCGACAAGATTCTTATCGACGTTGGTGTACCATCCATTAAGAATGTATGGTGAGTCGTTCAGTGTTTATCCGCTATAAACACCTATACGTCTATACAAGTCTCCAAGATTTATGGTTCATTGAGAAACCATTGGAATCATATATTCCAGTATACGACATGTACCAGTCTCAACGGGTTTACTATACTGACCAAGTAGTGTAAACCTTGATCAAGAACTATCTGAGAATGACAACATCATGATACAACTCAATGTCAGTTGCGACGCTTTTGCAACTGTACCATGACTAGTCATTCTAAGGTCATTACGTCTTTACCATATTAAGAGATACATTATATTATAGAAACTGCATATATTATTCAAAATAATAATGTTTTACAGAAGTATTCATAAAGAAATATAATCGGGAATTGGCGCTGTGAGCACCAACCCCAACATGTGTAACTATTGGGACTATTCTGTAGCATGTGATATAATATGGTGATATAGAATTCCATTTCATGTGGTCCACCTTGACCTAATTCAAGCAACAGAAAGCAGAAAGCTAAATCAAGACTGGGGGCGACCAGTCTACCACCTCGCTAATCAGGGGCATAATGAGATATTGAGTCATGGGACCAAAGGAAACTGAGCAATTACCAGAAGAGAATTGACAGAAAGAAACTGTAAGTAGGCCCCGGGGGCGACCGAAGACAGTTATAGACGAGAAGCACCGAGGAGCACAAGGAAGACCTAACCCATCGGAATAGGAAATACATCCATGCATACATGCATACACGTAACACACTTTCATTCATTTTTATGTTTGTTCTGTTTTGTATTCACAGGTTTTAAAAAGAATGAGAAAACGGCAAATGCAAACCAACCAGAAACAGAAACATAGCATCATCAATTTTGGGAATGAATCCCAGGGGGCGAAGCCTGCATTATCAGCAGTTTCAGGAATGAATCCCAGGGCCGAGGCCCAGCAGTTTCGGGAATGAATCCCAGGGAAATGAATCCCAGGGTCAAGGCCCAACAGTTTTGGAATGAATCACAGGGTCGAGGCCTATATCGTCAGAGTTTTGGGATGAATCCGGGAATGAATCCTAGGGTCGAAGCCAACATCTTCAGAGTTTTGGAATGAATCCCAGGGTCGAGGCCCACATCGTCAGAGTTTTGGAAGGAATCCGGGAATGAATCCCAGGGCCGAGGCCCACATCTTCAGAGTTTTGGAATGAATCCGGGAATGAATCCCAGGGTCGAGGCCCATATTGTCAGAGTTTTGGAATGAATCCAGGAATGAATCCCAGGTCGAGGCCCGCATCGTCAGAATTTGGGAATGAATCCCTAGGTCGAGGCCCATATCAGTATCAGTATCAGTTTTGGGGATGAGTCCTGGGGGCGAGGCCCACATCAGTATCAGTATCAGTGTTAGGGATGAGTCCCGGTGGCGAGGCCCACATCAGTATCATTTTGGGACGAGGCCCACATCAGTATCAGTTTGGGGGCGAGGCCCACATCAGTATCAGTTTTGGGGATGAGTCCCAAGGTCGAGACCAATATCAATATCAGTATCAGCTTGGGGGCGAGGCCCACATCAGTGTCAGTTTGGGGCGAGGCCCACATCAATTTGGGCGAGGCTCACGTCAGTATCAGTTTGGGGCGAGGCCCACATTAGTATCAGTTTGGGGCGAGACCCATATCAGTTTGGGGCGAGGCCCACATCAGTGTCAGTCTGGGGGCGAGGCCCACATCAGTATCAGTTCAGGGGTGAAGCCCACATCAGTATCAGTATGGGCGCGAGGCCCACATCAGTATCAGTCTGGGGGCGAGGCCCATATCAATATTGATCCGGGGCGAGGTCCATATCAGTACCAGTTCAAGGTCAATGACCCACTACATCATCAGTTCGATGGAGAGGCCTACATTGTAAGCGGTATTGGGATGCGTCCCAGGGTCGAGGGCCCCGTTGTCGGTTGCAGTTCCAGGATGCGTCCCAAAGTCAATGGCTCACTGAATCATCAGTTGTAGTTCCGGGATGCGTCCCAGGGTCGAGGACCCACTACATCATCAGTTTGAGGGCGAGGCCCACATTGTCAGCAGTATTGGGATGCGTCCCAGAATCGAGGGCCCCCGTTGTCAGTTGCAGTTTCGGGATGCGTCCTAGGGTCGAGGGCCCACTGCATCAATAATTATAGTTCTGGGGTGCGTCCCAGGGTCGAGGACCGACTACATCAATACTTTTAGGATGTGTTTCAGGGTCGAGGGCCCACACATCATTTGCAGTTCCAGGATGCGTCCCAGGGTCGAGGGCCCACTGCATCATCAGCACTCCGGGTATGGAGACACACATCATCAGCACTCCGAGAATGGAGCACAGTTCGAGAATGAACAAGCCGGGAATGGCACTCCGAGAATGGAGTAAGGTTCGAGAATGAACAAGCTGAGAATGGAAATCCGAGAATGAAGCAGGGTTCGAGAATGAACAAGCCGAGAATGGCAATTCGAGAATGGGGCAGAGTTCGAGAATGAACAAGCCGAGAATGGCACTCCGAGAATGGAACGCAGTTCAGGAATGAACAAGTTGAGAATGATAATCCGAGAATGGAGCAAAGTTCGAGAATGAACAAGCCAAGAATGGCAATCTGAGAATGGAACAAGGTTCGAGAATGAACAAGCCGAGAATGCAATCTGAGAATTGAGCAAGGTTCGAGAATGAATGAGCCGAGAATGGCAATCCGAGAATGGAGTACAGTTCAGGAATGGACCACCTCATACAGTAAAGGTTCGGGAATGGACCACCTCACACAGTAACGGTTCGGGAATAGACAACCTCACATCATGGTTCGAGAATGAACCATCACATTATCAGTATCAATCTTTCCAGGTATGGCACTCTGGGGGCGAGGCCCACATCATCATCAATTTCAGTTTTGCCGGGTATGGCACTCCGGGTATGGAGACATCATTATCAGTTTTTCCGGGTATGGCACTCCGGGTATAGAGATATTAGTTTCTGTTTTACCGGGTATGGCACTCCGAGTATGGAGACATCGGTTTCAGTTTTGCCAGGTATGGCACTCCGGGTATGGAGACATCATTATTAGTTTTGCCGGGTATGACACTCCGGGTATGGAGATACATCATCAATTTTGCCATGTACGACACTCCGGGTATGGAGATACAGCATCAGTTTTGTCAGGTACGGCACTCCGGGTATGGAAAACACAACATCAGTTTTGCCAGGAACGGCACTCCGGGTATGGAGATATCACTGCGGCACTCTAGGTATGGAGACGCAACTGCGACACCTCGGGTATGGGGTTTAGCACGCCAGGTACGGCACTCCGGGTATGGAGACATCACTGCGACACTCTAGGTATGGAGACACAAATACTACACCTCGTATATGGGGTTTAGCTTGCCAGATACGACACTTCGGGTATGGAGACATCACTGTGACACCCTAGGTACAGGGTTTAACACGCCAGGTACGACATGTGGACTATCGTGGACTATTGTGGACTACCACGGCACCCTAGGTACGGGGTTTAGCACGCCAGGTACGGCATGTGGACTATCGTGGACTATTGTGGACTACCGCGACACCCTATGTACGGGGTTTAGCACGCCAGGTACGGTATGTGGACTATTATGGACTATTATGGACTACTGCGACACCCTATGTACGGGGTTTAGCACACCAGGTACAGCATGTGGACTATCGTGGACTATTATGGACTACCGCGACACCCTAGGTACGGGGTTTAGCACTCCAGGTACTGCATGTGGACTATCGTGGACTATTGTGGACTACCGCGACACCCTAGGTACAGGGTTTAGCACGCCAGGTACGGCATGTGGACTATCGTGGACTATTGTGGACTACCGCGACACCCTAAGTACGGGGTTTAGCACGCCAGGAATGGCACATCATCAATTCAGTTCAGAACAACAAGCAAGCCAAGTGGCAGCTGGCGAGCCAGGTAAGTGAAAATGTTTTGCACGTACTTTGATAGGATTGTCATTGTCACACACTGCACAAGTCCTATCAATGTGGGGGCGACTGTAGGCACTGCATTTTTGCATATAAGTCCCGATGATGAGTCTCGTATAGAGACATTACCTCTTTAATTAGGAAGCCACGGGAAACGGACGTCGGAAGGAAAGAGTCAAGAATTGACACTTTTGTTGGATTTAATTCGCTGGAGTAGCTGCGGGTTCGCTTGTTGGACCTCCGTTTTAAAACACACCCTTAGCCCAAAACCCCGCAAGACACACACCAAGCCCACTAAAGGGACCGTTCCGAACCCAACAGATTTGAGGTCTTCCCTTGCGAGGGGTGAGTGCTGTCTTAAATCTTTGTCCCGGTTCACACTGGGTGGGGACTCCGTGTTATTTCTCCGGTTTAGCTCCCCGCGAGCTATTCCGTACTCCCAACTAGGCCGCGAGCCTAGAACAACGTCGCCGATTTCTATGTCCTACAGAAGGGTTTTGTTTTTTTTTTGGAAACAAATAACCCTAGGTATAAAAAGAAGATTTATTTTTTTCTTTTTCCTAAGATTTCATTCTTGAACCCTAGCCACCTTTCATCTTCTTCTTCATTCTCTCAAAAGTAGAGAAAAACAAATAATAGAAAAGAAGAAAAACAAAATAAAATAAAAGTGTGATTGAATCTCTAAAATATTTCGGGATTAATTTGTGAGTCTTGCCCACACAAGTTTCCGTTGGTAATGAGATATAGTTCGGAAGACTTTGTGGTGTCGAACAAATCTTCATCTTCATCTCTTTCTTGTGGTTCACGGCAGTGAGCATTGTTTTTGCTCATTGCCGCTCATTTACTTGATAAAACAGAAATTCGTTTGGTTTCGTTTTAATCCTGTTTTTTGGGGAACATTTTGTGGTGTCTTGGAGCTGTGTTGGAGCTGTTTTCAAGTGAAAAATCAGAACCAAAACACAGCCGCTGTCCACGTATTTCAGGGGCTGTTTCTGTAGTGCGTTGGGCGTGAATCGAGTCCAAGGCAGTCTTGTTTTTATCCCGTTGTTGGGGGTTATTCGGGGACTGTTCCGGGGTTGTTTCGGGGCTGCAATTTTTTCTAAAACTGAAGCAAAATTTCAGTGGTGGTTGCAGTAGAATTCGGCTAGTTCAAGGGAAGGTAGAAAAATTTTTCAAGTCCGATCTGTGTGCCTTAACCGTTTTCACTACGCAATGATAGCGTTTCCTACACTCATATCACTGAAATATCATTACAACCCTTAGTTATAACTTCCCCAACCTTCTCAACTAATCAAACAAACTTGTTTCTCTGCTTCTTCATCGTCATGTGGTGGCCTATAGCCATTGTTGCTCTGCCATTGCACCGGCCTTTGGCAACTGGCAGTAGACCCGACCACGGTTCTGGTTCGGAACCGGAACCGAACCGGCTGGAATCGAAATCGTAAAGGACCGGTTCGATTAGGGTTTGACCCCCAACTAAACCGGTTGGAATCGAATGGTTCCATCGGTTCCAACCGGAACCGTAGGGTTCCAACATGAACCCTACCCCAACGGCTACTAGCCGTTCCAAAACAGAAAAATGGCCAACGGCCAAAAAAAATACTAATTTATTTCCTAATTTATCTCTAATAACAGTAATAAAACAGCTATTTTTAGGGGCATTTTCGGCTAAAATTCTATAATATTGGTCATTTTTCATTATTTCAACACACCAATTTCTCAACTCTCTCAATTCCTACAATTCTCTCATTTACCATAACAAATTAGTTATTATCATTCTCAATTTTCTTATTCTTCTTACTCATTTCTTAAACAAAAAATGGCAAGCTCATCTGATAACATAATGTCAAATATGTCAACCCAAGAGAGCGGTCCTAGTGTCGGTTCACAATCACGGAGAATAGAAGTTAAATCTCGTTCCTTGAATGTTTTCAAAATTCATTTTCATAACTATAGGAACATTAGATGAATCTAGTAGTATCGAACCATTAATTCAAACAAGACTTAGCGCAGGGGATCGTTGGTTACTGCAACGAAATAAAAAAATTAGGATACGACAACTAATAACCCAGAATTAGATAATTATTTATCTACAAATTTCTAGTTTCTTACTGAAAGTTTAGTTAGTAAAAATTTTTAAAATCCTTGAATGGTGGAACCGACATCAAAATATATATCTTGTTTTATCAATTATTGCTAAAGAGATATTGACAGCACATATTTCCACCGTTGCGGTTGAGCAAGCCTTCAGCTTGAGAGGCAATATATTGGAAGCTAGACGATCTTCATTACATCCAAGCACTATAGAACCAACAACTTGTGTGGATGATTAGGCGCTCGAGCTGATCTGAGACAACAAGAAGATTCCCCCGATGATTTTGAAGACTTGTTCGATAATGCATATGCAACAACAAGTGCAAGCGGAACGGGAGCTGAAGGATCAACTAAATAATGATGATTGATAATTACAAAATTGTAAATTTTCAAATGGGAAATATCTTAAAATTGTAATGGAACTATGTGAGCTTTGATTTCTCTCACCCCTGGAGGATACGTAAGCAACTTAAATTTTTTAAAATTTAAGTTCAAGCTCTTTAATTTAATAATTTATTTATTTATTAATTTAATCTAAATTATTTAAATTATTTTCAATTTTTTTATATAATTAAAAAATGTTCGAACCGAAACCGGAACCGGAACCGACCGGTTCGGTTTACGGTTCCGGTTCCACTTAAGTGTGGAACCGGGAACCGGCCGGTTCGGTTCGGTTCCGAACCGGAACCGAACCGCCGGCCAGGTCTAGCTGGCAGGGCTTATAATCAATGTGAACCGCTGTTTTATCTCTTTTATCATTAGCCTTGTAGATACACATCTTTCCAGGTAGAGTATATGTAATCATGCTCCCAAACTGATCGGTCATCATCTCATCTTCGTTCTCAAGTCGGGTAACCGAGACAAATGGCACTTCTTCAAATCCAAACTTTAGAACTGTCGAGTCAAGCTCCCCATATGGTTGATACTTCATCGGGTCGGGCTTAACAAACCATCAACACTTGCCACACCTCATAATCTCTCCTAAGGGAGAACACTTCATCACACTATGGTCAAGTCATTCCTTCATCGTTCTTCTTACTTCTAGGCTCTTGGGCCTCTCCATCCACTTAGTTTGGTAGTACTATAATCTTCCTCGGGAGTAAGGGTTTGCAAAAAATCATCATCAACAACTCTTTTTAAAAAATGTATAGATGTGTTTGTTAAAAAAATAACTAATATTTGGCAATAAGATAAAAATCAGTATCAATTATATATTTAATAATTAATCAATCGTATGAAATGAGTTTATAATATCCGTGTCTTATGCTAATTGAAGTTAAAATATTTTTCAAAAGATTTGGATATGCCTAGTAGAACTCGGATGTTTGTGAGTACAAATTATATTCACAACAAACTCAGCTTGCACCTAAGGAACAAGTTTCAAATATTGGATATTAAAGTGTTGTGTCTTTTAACGCACACTTGTTACTTAATCAAGTTTTAATGTTATTATTTTATTTATTTTTTTAAAAAAGGTGGAAGATGGATAAAATCAAGATTAATTTTTTAACTCTACATCCAGGCCAATATACTTGGAAGCGAGTTTTAATTTTTCTTTCATTTAATAAAATTAATACATGATCAGCACTATATGTCGATTGAGCATATATATTAAGTATTAATCTTGTAAATACTATCGATCTTTTCGATTTTTTAATTTAAATGAAACAATTGATTTACTTACATAATATTTATGTCTCATTCAACTATCACTCAGTTCTCAAATTATATTTCAAATTCAATATGTAAGAATTAATAGTCAGAGTCAGCATCCGGAAATACAAAATAATAAAAAATTCATGAAATAAATTTTTTTTATAGAAATAATTTCAAATAAAATAATAAATATCAATAAACCCGAAATCAAAAATTTGTCTAGGTTTTGTGTGCGGCTACTATTTTGGTTTCTTATTTTAATATGAGATTTTTTTTGTTATATTATAATAGATTTTTTTTTTAATAATTATTATTTTATAATTTTATAATAAAAATAATAATTGTAGAGATTATGTATCACGTATATTTTTTTATTTTAATAGAAGATTATAATATTTCTTCTTATTTAATCGGTAAAAAAATTAATTGTAGAGATTAAATGTCATGTGATGCTATGAGAATGCTTAAAAATATTCAACTTATATATATATATATATATATATAGTCGAATTATCTGTGATGATATATTTAAAATTAATCGGATAATATAATATTGTTATCATGAGGTTCTTATTAATGGGTTTATTAATTTAATAGTGTTTTTTAATTGTAACATGATAGTATAATAAGTTTTCTTATTATAATACTGTTATTATAAAATTATAATATTTTTTTATTGTAATAGATTTTTTATTTAATAAAAAATTAATTGTAAAGATATTTTAATTAATAATTTAATAATAAAAAATTAATTGTATAAATTAATTGTAGGGATTAAGTGTCACGTATGTTTTTTATTTTAATGAGATATTATAATATGTTTTTTTTTATAATATATTTCTTTATTTTAATTTTATAATTTCATAATAATAAATTAAAATATTAATTAATTAATTAATATGTTTCTTAATTTAATAGTATATTATGTTTTATATTGTAATAGGTTTCAGGATCTCACCTTGAGGTCTTGGGTTCGAATTCAGGAAGTGTGTTTCTTGTAAAAGCTTTGGACAACCAAGAATTTTACATGCTCCGTTAAAGCCTAGAATGAGTGGTTTAATAGTGGGGTTTCCAATGATTTCAAAAAAAAAAGGTTTCTTATGTTAATATTTTATTATTTTAATTTTATACTTTAATAATATAAAATAATTGTAGAGATATTTTAATTTTATAATTTAATTAAAAAATTAATTATAGATAATTGAATAGTATTTTTTTATTTTAATAGGATAGTGCAATATATTTTCTTATTATAATAAAATTCTTATGTGATGCTATAATAAGATTATTTAACTTATATATATAAGTGCCAAAATAATATAAATTTAAATATTTTATAATTATATAATAAAATAAGGGGGGTAGTAGTTAAGTGAAACAATTCAACAATGCTTAGTTATTATTTGAGGATAATTTAATAAGCACGAGCAGGCGGCAAATCGAAAGAGAGGGACCGTTGGAGCCATTAGAGATCGTGGTCGGGACCAGAAATCTAAAACAAATGGCCCCCACTCACAACGGGCTACGTCACATCTTGTTAAGTGGGTCCCGCATCTCTCCAGCCTGTCTCACAGGTGCTTGCCACGTGGAATTATGATACAGCTTGTCCGTTAGTAATATATTTTTGTTTAATTGCCGGACGAGAAACCCCACGTTATGGACATCCGTTGGTAAATTACTGCTCTTATAAAAATATTAGTCAAAATTTGAACATGAAATTTTGAAGATAAAATCTTAAGCTAAAACTACTGGACGTCCTTTGGGACGTTAGTGATTCTTTTGGGTGGAATAACTAACTGTCAGAATTTTTATTATTATTATTATTATTATTTTTTTTTCTTTCGTTTAATGTTAATTCACGAAAAATATCACTTGTTAGTAATTAAAAGATATAATTAAAGACATTGATAATTACTTTTGGAATTTCTTTGTCTCGTATCTTGACATAAGGGATCATAATGGTAGATTCCTTAGTCAATATAAGACTTGTCTCGATTGATTTCACTTGATGGGAATTCTTCAAGTTCTATACATAAATTGTTATGGGAGGATGCTTGTAATTATCCTAAGTATAGATTTGTTGCATAGCTTTTAATATTACTAACAGATAACTCGTATGATGCGTGACTCATCTTATTATAAATAAATATGATATATATTAAATATAAAAAATAAAATTAATTAATATTATACATTAATTATAAATATCCAGACAATACTATTTCTTTAACATTTTTTCAAGTTAACAAATATGACTTCTAACTTATTATATTTTATAATTTTTTATTGATGGATAATAAATCTCTTAGTTCAATTATAGATTTGGCTAGTTTATGAAAAAATTTATAATTAACTTCATATAACTTATTACTCTTGAGCTTCCATTAATATATAAGTTAATGAAAAATATGAAAAATTAAACATTAATAATTCAATTGAAATAAATATACATTTAATTAATAAACTTTTCATAATTAATAATATAAGAAAACAAAGAGTTTGGAAGAGTTGGCAAAATGAAATGTTTCATATTGAATAACATGAAAAGTTGAAAGATTAGTAACTATTTGAAACATATGTATCTAATTAGTGCATTTTCAATCATTAATAATTTTGGAAAATGAAAAGTTTGGAGGATTTGGGAAAATAAAATATTAATGATGGAATATTGTGAAGACTTATACATTAATAATTTATTTTTAATATTGATAATTCATTTTCAAATATTCATGATTCATATGCCTACGTGGACAGCCTCAAAAATGAAAACGCCTACGTGGACAAGCAATTTCTCAGTTTTTATATAGTATATAGATTGTATTTCCATACTATTTTTTATCTTAATAAATTTTAAGAATTTAGGTGAAAATAAATAAATAAATATTTTATTTTCCCATCATTTATTATTAATAAATATAAAATCTTAAATTTAATAACATTTTATCTTGATCTTTTAAATTTTATCAGTCTTTAGTCCCTTCTTGATTAATTTAATATTTAATTCTTACCTTTATGTCTTTGTACACAAAATTAATTTTTATTTAATATAAATTGGGACGAAGTGGGCTAAATTTTTATTAAAAAAATATATTAATGATTGATGTGTCAAGTGCACAATTATGGTGAGAGTATTTTTTTTATAATCTTAATAAATATTAAATATCTCTACAAAAATTATATAATATTAACCTATAAATAATGAGCTTCCAAGTGAATAACCACATCACTACGTTTCGATCAAAAAAAAATATAAAAAAATATCCATTATGTTGTGACTTATTCATGTAATGATGTGCCTAAATTACAATATTTTTATAAAAATCACATCAATATTTAGGTCTGACCGCGGTTCGATTCCGAACCGTAAAATTACAGTTCCGATTCCGAAACCGACTATTCCGCAATCGACTATTCCGGAACCAGCTGTTCTGGAACCGACGGTTCCGATTCCGAATCGTATTAATAAAAAAAATTAAATTTGTTTGAATTTAATTAATAAATATTACCAAAGAAATATCGATCTTCAAATTTCACATTTAACTAAATACTTCACTAATTCATTATTAAAATTTTATATTTATTTTTTTACGGTTCCGGAACCGGAACCGGCGGCCGGCCTTATCAATATCAATACTTTCACAGTCACAAACACTTATTTAATTATTTTATATTATTTTTATTAAGTATAATATTTCTTTTATCATAAACATTACAAGTAGATGAAAATTTAATATTAAAAAACTATTAAATGATTATATAATCTTTTATTTTAGTGAAATATGATTAAGAATAAATAATATGATTGAGGCACACACGACATAAATTTTAATCATCAATGTGACTGTGGGTCAACAATATGATTGAAAATAAGTTATGTGACTGAAATTCAAAATTGTGATTTTGGGTTAACAATATGACTGGGCATACACAACACAATTTTAAGTGACCAATTTGACCAAGGGTTAATAATATGACTAAGAATATATAATATGATTAAAACATATACAATATAATTTTCCGTCACTAATGTGATTGAGGTAAATATGACGGTGACTAACTCATTAAAACTCGGGTAAAATATAATTGTGACTGAATTAAATGTGATTTAAATAAAATATGATTGCGACTAAATTTAATATGATTTATGTAAAATGTTATTATGATTAAGATGAATGAAATATCAATGAGCTTGCTGATATGTAATATTGTGTTAGCTAATAAAATAATTGTAGGCGCTTTTTAATTTTTTTTTTTCATGGTGATAAAAGTAAAGATCATTTTAAAAAATTATAATATTTTTTAATATTTTTTTTTATCATTAACTAGAAACTTAAAAATTATATTTGGAAGAATACGTAAAGATAAATTAACCGAAGTCTGCAACATCTTTTGATAGAGAAACAAAATGGGTCCCTGCGTACTCCACATATGAAACCACAACTAAAACAAATAGAACCATAACGTCAGCTGGGGCAACGTATTATGAGGAAAAAAAAACGTATTATGAGAAACCACAACTAAAAATAGAGCAATTATTTTTAAATTGAATCGATAAATAATCGGATCGATAATTAAATCACTGATTTAAAAAGTTCAATGAATTAGTGGTTCGATTAGTTGAATCATTTTTAAAAAAAAATCAATAAAACCGGTGTATGTCATAAATAGTTTTATTTTATTAAAAATGTATGAAAAATATTAAGTTTTTTATTTTGATTTTAAAAAATTAAAAAAAAAATAAACCGATCCGATATGGTTCAATAGTTTTGACCAATATTTTTACTATCTGATTTATTTCGATTAATTTTCCAGACTCATAATCAATTCCCAATTCAACTAATCTGATCCGCTAGTTTGGACCAATTTTCAAAACACTGCTAACATCAACTCTCACCTAAGATTCTCTGATTTCTCTCTTTTCAGATTTAGGGAGAAAAAAAAAACATCAAGGTTAAAAGAGTTGTTGACGGCTGATTTTCGTTCAAGGGGCAATTCTGGAAAATTATTCATCGAAAAAACTTCTCTCAACTGTGAATTTGTTTGGTTTGGGAACTAAAAGAAAACTTAGCAAAAGATGGAAAACAGACAGACAACACAAAGGATTTAACGTGGTTCGGCGGAATGGATCCGACCTACGTCCACGGGCACAAGGAAAATGAAGTTTTTATTAGGATCTCGGATCAGACCGACCTTTCTATCTTTTGCTTACAATAGGCTTTTTGCTCTCTTTTATAAGTGAAGAAACAAATTAGTCAACCGAAAGAGAGAACCTCTTACAATGAATTCTCAACCCCTTTATATATTAGGACAGATTATACTGTTACAACAGCTTATGACGTCATCCACGTTTGTTTGTCATTATTGCTCATTACTTGTACGTTACGCCCATTAACCATTGCTCATACGTTACGTCCATCAGCATTTACTCGTACGTTACATCCATCAACTGTCTGACGGTTCTAGGTTTCATGTAAGGCTACATCATCCATACATATGCGTAAGGTTCAGCATCTCCAACCTAGGTAACCGGGTCGGTGTGCCGAGACAAGTAACATCTTTCATTGTGTCTACTAATATATCAGGTCAGTGTACCGAGACTCTAGGTGATTGGTCTGATTTCCTCGATCGGGTTTGATCTGTTGTATCGATAGAGGCTGACATGCGGCTCTGAATACGGAGTTCGATACCGAGGCTACCCTGAGAGTCTGATGCCGAGGTTATTCCGAGAGTCTGATGTTGGGACCAACCCGACCACATTGGGTAAATCTTCACAAACATTCTAGTGTTGTCGGACCTAACCACATCGGTGTCCCAACGTGTATCTCGGGCTCGGGACCCTCTGCCGACCTCTTATCTTCACAATGTCATTGGGTCTTTATCTGCTAATTGCAATCTCCATTCTACCCTTCCGAGAGATTCTGACTTATTGGGGGTGAAAAACCACCATCAATATTTATCCCATAGTTCTCGATATCAACGAGTTAGTGAGCTGGTGCTGGGAATTATAAAAAAGATGGTGGTGCATGAAGTCAGAAATCGATCTGGTATCCTCGGGCTGATACTTCGTTCTGATCCAGTCCAAAATCTCAAGTTTGCCCCACCTCTCAGTAGATACCACGACTGCAAGCTTCAATGTTTCTTGTGAAAATCCACATCGGGTTCAAAATTCTGATCCATCATCTCAGTTTCTACTGAAGGTTGATCTGAGCTGACTCTGGTCAGCTCATCCACTAGCTTCTCCGCTTGGGGATCTGCAAAACAAAACAAAGGCCACGAGGGAAAGCTCACATCCTTAGGCAATTAATAAAAAAAACAGGCATGAGGGAGAAATTTTGTCCCCGAGCCATCACAAGTCACTTGGTAGCAATGTAATGAATCCTCCTTGCACCAATACACACTAATAGGGTCTCAGCGGGATGTAACCCAACCATTAGCCATACGTGCTATGGTTACCGGGGGTGCCAAACGTGCTATGGTTACCCCGAGGTGCCAAACACCACGTCGGTCTTCAATGACTTCAATCCATACGTGATATGGTTACTTGGGGGTGCCCAACGAGCTATGGTTATCCCGATGAGCCAAATGCCATGTCGGTCTTCAATGAATTCAATCCATACGTGCTATGGTTATCTGGGGGCGACAAACGTACTATGGTTATCTCGAGGCGCCTAATGCCACGTCAGTCTTCAATGACTTTAATCCATACGTGTTATGGTTATCTGGGGGCGCCAAACGTACTATAGTTATCCCAAGGTGTCAAACGCCATGTCAGCTTTCAATGACTTCAATCTATACGTGCTATGGTTTCCTGGGGACGCCAAACGTACCATGGTTACTCTGAGGCACCAAACGACACGTCGATCTTCAATGACTTCAATTCATACGTGTTATGGTTACTTGGGGGTGCCAAACATTCTTGGGGGCAGCAAACGTACTATGGTTATCCTGAGGTGCTAAACCTCACATCGGTCTTCAATGACTTCAATCCATACGTGCTATAGTTACTTGAGGGCTCCAAACGTACTATGGTTACCCTCGAGGCATCAAACGCCATGTCGGTATTTACACTTAAGCTCCCCAAATATGTGTGTCATTTGGTAGTGATGCTCATCCCCGGGGATTTGATAATGGCACCAGGGATTGGTGTGCCACGGGTTTCGTTATTTTCCAGCATGTCATTCACCCTTTCACATATTCCGACCATGAGTATCTCACAAGAATATTAAGCACGCATTTCCCACCCAACTATTAAACAAGAAAAGTGAACAAGTTCTTATTTGAGAAAAAGAAAAGCCTTATTCATATTCAAGGGAACTACCGCCCATCTTATAACTATTTGAGCCTCATTCTAAGAGGCTCTATTGAAAATATCCCCTTAGCACCTCAACGTTCCAGGGCTTCTTGAGCCATAGTACCGTCCAACTGTCCCAAGCAATTAGTATCTGATCTTATGACTGTTGCTATCAGCGGTGGTCGGTCTTCATAGCCACTTGGTCTATATAGTCATTCAGATAGTCGTTCCTTACCAAGTCCTTCATCTGCTCCCGCAAGTCTCTACATCTTTCTGTGGTGTGTCCCCTCAGATTATGGTGCACACAATAAGCCTTGATGTCTCTCCTATCAACTAGAAACCTCCTCGGATCGGGCTCAGCGAAAATACCTTTGTCCTGGATTTCCCAAACTATTTGGGTCGGGGGTCTGTTCAGGTGGGTGTACACCGTCTCTGCGGTGACATAGTTGACCTGGACAAACGGCATTCTCTTATGCACTTGATTATTCTAAGACAAAAACCTGAACTCTTTTTGCCTCGGGACCGGTCTCTTCATGTCTCTACCCAGATCCCGCTGATTTTTTGGCCTGTGTATCTTGATTCTCTAAGTGCCCCCTCATCGAGAAATCTTCCACTCTTCCTCCATTAGTATAAATTTCCTCGCTTGTTATAAGATTGCAGCATAGTCTGATATCTCCTGGATTCTTAAGTGAGACCACAAACTCCCGACCTTGAGGGCCCTTTTGAAACTTTACAGTGCGTTCAGGGACTCATACGCTTCGACCTCTAATATCAGGTTGTGATATCTATCGACAAAGCCTTTCAAAGATTTGTCGTCTTCTTGAGTCATCAACCTCAATTATCCGACCGTCTTACTCGATACGCACGCCATTTGAAATGCTGCACAAAGGATTTCCATAACTGGACAAAGCTGTTGATACTTCCTGGGGTCAAATTATTGAACCATAAACTAGTTGACCCACCCAGGGTTAAAGGAAATACCTTGTATATTGCCTCTCCGACCATCCCTTGAATTTTTATTAACAAAATGAATCTCTCTACATGGGACTTGGGATCTGTGTTGCCCTTGTAGACGTCCATCGTGTGCATGGTGAACTTTATCAGGAACTCAATGGCCAATATTTTCTTCATGAACGGGGACGATGTCCCCATGTCCTTATCATCTCAAGCTTTTCCCTTCGTTCTATCATCTCACTACCTCTTCTCTCTCCGGAACCAATCCTTCATATGGCTTTCAGAGCCGTCACGTTTTTGTCTATAGCTCTCTCCACGTCTTCCATTTCGAATATGGTATTCTCTTAAATCGGGAACTTCACGCCCCTTCTCTGGATATCGTTCTGGGGTCCGCCTGTCTTCCCATTCAGATATGCTTCCTCGAGTGGTTATCTTTCTCTTTCCGAGGTCTCCATCTGCTGCGGCGATCCTATTTCCTATCGTTATTTCTTCCCTCTTTCTACTAGATCCCACTCCACCAGGTTCTTCGGCCTTATCTAGTTTCTCAATATTTTCCATCATAGTCTTCATAAGGGTCTGAGTCGTTTCCCTCTTCTTTTGTGCATCCTCTCTTTCATTTCGCAGGGTTCCCTCCATCATCTCCATACATCCCATCGTCGGTGAATCTGCAGTTCTATGGTTTCCGTCTCTTGCCATCGTCTTAAGTCTTAACGTGCTTATTACTTTTTATACTTTCCCCACAGACGGTGCCAACTGTTTGTTGGGTTTCTAGGTTAGTCACAAGATCGATTTCAAGCAATGAAACATGTGCGAATACAATAAAAAGTATGGTGGAATCATACTTACATTGATCGGATTGCGATGCGTTGAACATAAAAATCATTTTGCTCCTCCTAGAAGCTCTCGGCAGTGGGATTTTTTATGCTGCTCCTTGAGAATTCGGTCAACCTCCATGGATGTCCTCCAAGCTCCAAGCTTTGTGTTGTGATTCCATGCTCATGAGTTTGTTTCCCTATCACCTTTGGATGACTCTTCATGTGCTAGCATTGGAAAATTTGCCACAAATCTTCCATATTCCTTCTTGTTGCTCTCGGTTTTGAGAGAGAAAATGAGAGGAAATTGGCTTCCAAAGCCGAATGGGGAGAGAGGGGAAAAAGTGGCCCTTGGCCGAATGTAATGAGAAAGAGAGGAGGAAGTGTGTTGGTTTCCAAAACCTAAATGAACTTCTCCAAAATTGTTACCAAAATTTTGGTATTAGGCTTTAAAAAAGTCAAACCAAAATTTGGAGACAAAATGGCAATAAATGCCTTCCAACTACTCACATCCTCATGAATAGTGACTTGTTGTCAATCACTCAAAGTGACAAGACATCCATCACATGAATGACGGGTGATGTGACGCGTGATGTGACTTATGGGCCGCACTTGAATTCGAAATGCGAGTGGGCCCGCAAACACTCCCGGGCTCGGGTTCGATAATTTCGAATTAATGAATTTTTCGTTGCGACGTAATTAAATCAAATCCAATTAAATAATTATGCCTAGCAAAATTACTATTCACGTCGCTAACGAATTGATTCTAAATTTACTCGTTCGCCCGAATTAAAATCTAATTTTAATTCCACGTCGAAATTCAATTTCGTATAATATATCGAATATATTATTTTATCGATTAATTCCAATTTAATCGTTCTCTCTCTTTAAATAATATTTTATCCCAGATAAAATATCTCTGTAATTAATCTCAGATTAATTTTCTCTCCCTTATAATTAATTCCAGATTAATAAAGTGCGAGTCATACTTCATCGGTGAATCTTCGGGAAGCGACCCATGAGATCCCTGGATATGTTGGCAGTAAATCCGGTCGTCGGACTATCCGAACACGTACGTAGCTAATACTACGTTTTTACCGATTTACAAGACGTAGTTGGCTTCTAGCAAAGCACCGTGCCTACCCATTCTCCAGAAATATTCTTATAGGAATGTGATCTATATCAGGCGTAGTATACGTAGTATTGAGTATTACGATCCAGCATCGGATGTCACGTGCAAGGCCTGGGGCTTGAATTGTGTATGCCCCGTACGAAGCACGTATCGGATCTCTGGTAACTAGTCTCTATAATCATATAAACATGACCTAGTCATTTTATCCCGATATTGCAGCTAAAAGAGCACACAGTTCCGTATCCTACGTGATCATCATCTCCACTAGACTGGAGTGATACTTCCATCTTGACATCACCGCAATACACTACGATTCTCTCAATATACCCGAAGAGGCTACACAGAACCTTTTAAGCCCTGGACTCCAAAACTAAGTATATTTGATTGTCGCAAGTATTAGCGGTGCAAGTCTCAGGTTAACAAATACACTCATCTGTTTGGGTTGGTGCTCAGAGCGCCAATTCCCGGTTGTATTTTTGTTAAAACTTCTGTAAAACATTATTATTATGAATAATATATGCAGTTTCTATAATATAATCTATCTTTCTATATGGTAAAGACGTAATGACCCTAGAATGATTAGTCATGATACAGTTGCAAAAGCGTCGCAACGGACATTGAGATGTATCATGACGTTGTCATTCTCAGACAGTTCCTGGTCAAGGTTTACACACTACTTGGTCAGTATAGTAAACCCGTTGAGACCGGTACATGTCGTATACTGGAATATATGATTCCAATGGTTTCTCAATGAACCATAAGTCTTGGAGACTAGTATAGACGTGTAGGTGTTTATAGCGGATAAACACTGAACGACTCACCGAAGATTCTTAATGGATGGTACACCAGCGTCAATAAGAATCTTCTTGGGTTGAGTAGCACTTGTGATTCTTAGACTTGAGATGCCATTGTGGGCACATGAGACATCTTCTACACTTAGACGGCAGTCACGTCACCGATCTATTTAGATCAGACCTCCGCCTGTTCGTTGGGTGTAGATAGATCCTCAGGGTGTCCTATGTGTATCAAGATAGGATCCGTCAGTTCTGTGTACAGAGCATAGGTAGTCCATATGATTAGCAATCAGATAAATCCATGGGCCCGTGGTAAAGTTTAGAAGCTAGTTCTAAACATTCTTTTGAGATTGCTAATAGAATAGTCGACTGGATAATCCCGATAGAGATTTGACGTTTACATCTATATCTCTGGGATTTATCCGGATACCTGTGACGGAGGAATTATACATTTGCCATGACCTCGACCTGTATGGTTCAGCGAGATTATCCGTGATCGTCATAATCTACGGGTGGATAGATTATGGACACGAAATTAGATTTCGTGACGGATATACCTGAATCTAGAGAGTCTCAATAATGAAACATACTCGTTGAGCACTAGAGCAACATAATAAATAATATTGATTATTTATAAAGTCGTTTAAGGTTAAACGCAAGATACATGCTAAAGAGACTAGATAGTCATTTGCTTAATTATTGTGTATTTACATTTAATACTTGATTAATTTAAATACACATTAATTAATAGTCAAAATGAGTTATTTGACTTATTTCCTAAATGAATATATGTTTTTAATATTTAATGTAAATATTATACATATATTTAATATATTTGTATTTGATTAATTAATTAATTATTTAATTGTTAAATGATTAAATTAATTAAAAATAAATATCTTACATTAGGATATTTAAAGTAATGATGTTAGTTGCAATTGTTGACTTAAATAAATATCTAATAAAGTTGTTATTTAGATATTTAGGCAAGTTGACCAAATTGACTTGAAATGAAATTGAAATTAATTTCCTTGTTTTTGCCTTAGTCATTTTCGGCCAAAGGCCTTTTGAACAAGTATAATTGATTTTCATTTCATTTAACACTTAACCTAATACACTTTACCAAATAAACTCCATTGAAGAACTAAGGAAAGCTTGAGAAAAGAAAGACATATCAAAGATAAGCTTGGATTTTAGTAAGTTTTTCAAACTTGCTATTAGAAGGAAATTGTTCCTTAGGTTCTAGGCTTCACATGTGATGTTCTTAATTATTTCTTTCTTTTTTTCTTTGTGTTTTGTTGATGGAAGTTTGATAGAAGTGTTGAGCATGTATGGTGAAGGAAGGTTGTGACTATTGTAGTTGTAAACTTTCTTTTAAGGTTTTTGAAACCATGTTGCTAATCTAGAGTTATTGACCCACTCTTAAATGACCTAGATTTGATCTTGAGTTGTTTCATTGTGTTGAGACTTGGATTGGATGGAAGAATGATGATTGAAGTAATTGATTTAATGTATTTGGTCTAATTTGTCCAATTTGTGGAAATTGAAAAATTAGGGTTCTTAACTAATTCCAAATTTGGGGGTTTTCATATATGTTGTGTATTTGTGTGTGTATATGATGCATATAAAGTTTCATGTTCATTGGATATCATTTTGATGTGTCTTGAAGCATGAAAGTGCAAAATGCACAAATGGAACCTAAAGGAGTGCTTCGGCTTTGAGGTTGAAAATTGGGGATTTTGGTTGCTTTGGTGTTTTGATGTTTTGAACATCATAAGTTCATCTTAGAAATGATTTAGAATCATTCAAAATTGATTGGATCAATTTCGGACTAAAACGGACAAAATACCAAAGCAAGGGTATTTCGGTAAATTCACTTAAAATTGTTTTATTGAATTTATTTTCATAATTTGATTATTGGAATATTAAATAAATATGTTTATTTAATTAATCCGAGAAAAAGTTTTGAAATCTGAAAATTCGGATTTTCACACCGCTTCCGCTGCGTTACCGGATTCACCCCCTAATAACCCCTACAAAATGGTATCAGAGCGAGTCTGATTCTAGGCCACCTAAAATGATTAGCCTTCATTGAATCAATGTTTAATCATGTTTTCTTGACTTTATGCATGCTTATTAGGATCTAAATTGGTTAGATTTAGGGTGTATGACACTTAGCGGAAAATCCCTAATTAATAAGGTTTGAATGTAATTATGTATTTGATGCATGTTATATGGTCCGTCTTGTCAATACGGTTTATGAATACTTCTTTGTGACTACATCCGAGACCGTGCCTCTGCTGTGAGGATGTAGCCGATAAAGATTTATTTATACCGGATGTATATCAGATACTAGGTAAATTCAAGTAAAAGCGGAATTCTGAACGTGCCCTAGCTGTCAGAATACGTAAGTAACTTGAGTTTATCATTGACGAGTTTAACCTTGGTACGTCTCCTTGTGGGCCTGCCTTCGCAGCGACAACGAGAAACGGCCAGGACCGGATACTTAGGAGTCATTAGTGAATGATTGACAAATGAGTTGTCTACCTGATGAATATACGTAGGCGAGACCGTGCCTCTGCTGTGAGCCGAAATATATTCACGGGATCCACTTTTCACTATTAGTATTTAATTTAATTATTAAATATTTGTATTCTGTTTTGGGATTACAGTATTGCATGATTTAGTGGGAGGGGCATATTAGATTAAAAATCCATGATCTAGTTTATGCTTTTGATATTATATGAAACTGCTTTATTTCTGCTAACCGTTTTTCGTGATCTATATGATAGATTGGCGATGGCGGCACAATCCACAAATCAGTTTGCGCGTATGCTTGATGCGAACAAACTGAAAGGCGCTGAGAACTTTGCAGACTGGGAATTGGATTTGAGGATTGTCCTCGATTCCGAAAGCTGGGTTATGTTCTTGAGGGTCCGTTGCCCCTTGCAGTGGCGAGGATGCTTCGGAGGAGGAACGCCAAGTTTTTGAAACTTGGAAGGATGATGATTTAAGGGTTAAATCATACATCCTTAGTTCACTGTCTCCGAAACTCAAGCAACAGTACTATGGTATGTTAGATTCCTATAGTATGATGACGCGATTGAGACAATCGTTTGAGAACCAGGAACAAGTTATTGTTCACAAAGTCGCCATGGAACTGTTCCATGCGCGTCTGGATGAGGGGCAGAGTGTCAGCCCACATGTTCTTCAGATGATCGATTTGATCGATCAATTGAGGCAACATAATCTCATCTTGAATGACATTCTCGGTAGGAGTGTCATTCTTGGTTCACTGCCAGCTTCATTTCGCCAGTTCGTGATGTACTTCAACATGCACGGGACTGTCTGTACCTACCAGGAGCTACATAGGATGTTGCTCACGGCAGAAGAGGACCTTAAGAAGGAGTACCGACTCGCCCTCCTAGAACTACTTCTCTTTCGGCTTCTTCCCAAGGATGGTCCAAGGGAAAGAACAAGAAAGGCAAGAAGAAGAAGAAGGCTTTTGGTCCTCAACAACAGGCGAAGATTGCAAAGCCCAAAAGGGCTTCTGAAGACAAATGCCACCACTGCGGCAAAGTTGGGCACTGGAAAAGGAACTGTCCTGATTACATTGCCCAAGTGAGGAGAGACAGAGCTTCTACATCAGGTACTTTTATTTTTCCAGTTATTGATTTATCTTTGGCTTGTGAAGCCGTTACATCCAGCTGGATTTTAGATTCTGCTTGTCCCATTCACATTTGCAATTCGTTGCAGGTGCTGAAGGAAAGTAGGAAACTGAAGCCTGGAGAGATGCAGTTGCGGTTCGGGAGTGGAGACTCTTTGGATGCAGTTGCAGTGGGAGTATGCGAGATCTCATTGCCGAATGGGACACTTTTGTTATATGACTGTCATTTTGTACCGGGATGTGTCGCTAATATTATATCACTTTTTGTATTGGATACAGAAGGCTATTGTATTAATATTAAGAATAGTTCTTTGTATTTATATGATAAAAATAATATTCAGATCCTTAGTTGTCCAAACCAGCATGGTCATTATACATTGCAAACTTCAAAAGATATATTAAATACTGGAGTTAATAAACGTAGTTTACCTGTAATTAATAATACTGAACTTTGGCATATGAGACTTGGTCACATTGGCGTTAAACGCCTTACCCAATTGGTTAGGAATGGTTTGATATCAGATCTTACCATTAAGTCCTATCCAACTTGTGAATCCTGTATTCAGGGTAAGATGACCAAAGCCCCATTTTCTGGTGTTGGACACCGCGCCACTAACTTACTGGAACTCGTACATTCTGATGTATGTGGTCCACTAAGTCAAACTGCTCACAGTGGTTATTCGTACTTCGTTACCTTTACCGATGATTTGTCACGGTACGGTTATGTGTATTTGATGCGACATAAATCGGAAACCTTTGAAAAGTTCAAAGAGTTCCGAAATGAAGTAGAAAAACAAACTGGTAAATATATTAAATGCCTTCGATCAGATCGAGGCGGCGAATATATGAGTGGTGAGTTCATGGATTATATGAAGGAGAATGGGATTCTCGCTCAATATACTCCTCCAGGTACACCACAGCACAATGGTGTATCTGAAAGGAGAAATCGGACTTTATTGGATATGGTCCGATCGATGTTGAGTTTCACAGATTTGCCCTATTACTTATGGGGCTACTGTCTCTTAACAGCCGCACATCTTTTGAATAAGATTCCTTCAAAGGCTGTTCCTACGACACCGTATCAGATATGGTTCGGTAGGAGACCGAATCTTAATTATATTAAGGTTTGGGGTTGTCCTGCCTATGTCAGGGTAACTCAGCAAAGTAAGCTTTCGCCTCGAGGAAAAAGTTTAGGTTTGTTGGATATCCCTCGAACACGAGGGGATATCTGTTCTATGATACCGAGCATCGAAATGTGTTCGTAGCTCGCTTCGCAAAATTTCTAGAAGTAGAATTTTGTCAGAAGGTGGTGATCATAGACAGGTTGAGCTTGATGAAGTCCAACCTGAAAACAACGAACCAACGGAGGAACCTGAAGTTCAAGTAGATGAAGACCTTCAACACACACACTCCGTAGGTCGGAAAGGGTATCTAGACCTCCTGAACGCTTGTATTTGATACAAGAAAAGAGTCTGGATGTTCTCTTAGTTGAAGAGACAGATCCTTTCACCTATAGAGAATCGATGTTGGACATCGACTCCGTGAAATGGCAAAGTGCCATGAAATCCGAGATAGACTCAATGCATGAAAATCAAGTTTGGGACTTGATTCCGCTTCCGAAGGAATTGTTCCTATCGGTTGTAAATGGGTTTACAAGAGGAAGCGCGGGCCTGACGGTAAGGTTGAAACTTACAAGGCCCGACTGGTAGCAAAAGGTTACACGCAGCGACCTGGCGTCGACTACGATGAAACTTTTTCGCCGGTAGCAATGCTTAAGTCTATCCGGATTTTGCTTTCTATAGCTGCGTATCATGACTACGAGATTTGGCAAATGGATGTCAAAACGGCTTTTCTAAATGGATTTCTTGATGAAGAAATCTATATGGAACAGCCGGAAGGTTTCACGTCCAGCGAAACCTCGGGTATGGTATGTAAGCTTAAGAAGTCCATTTATGGACTTAAACAAGCTTCACGAAGTTGGAATCTTCGATTCGATGAGATTATTAGATCGTCTGGTTTTCTCAAGAATTCGGAAGAATCCTGTGTGTATCAGAAGGCCAGTGGGAGCATGGTCGTATTTTTAGTCCTATATGTTGATGACATCCTAATCATTGGGAATGATTTAGGTATGTTGCAAAGCGTCAAAGCGTACCTCTGTAAGAATTTCTCCATGAAGGACCTGGGAGAAGCTTCCTATGTTTTAGGGATAAAACTCTATAGAGATAGACAAAGGAGGCTGATTGGGTTATCCCAATCAACGTACGTAGATAAGATCTTGGAACGGTATAGCTTTGGTAACTGTAAGACAGCAAACATACCGTTCAGACATGGGATTCATCTTTCTAAGAAGATGTGTCCACAAACAGAAGATGAGAAGGTTAGAATGTCTAACCAACCTTATGCTTCGTGTTTGGGTAGCATAATGTATGCCATGTTATGTACGAGGCCTGATATCAGTTTCGCTGTTAGCGTAACTAGTCGATATCAGTCCAATCCAGGTAATGACCATTGGATGGCCATTAAACATATCCTAAAGTATCTTAAAGGTACTAAGGATAAGTTGATTATATATGGAGGAAACGAACTGCAAGTTAATGGGTATACAGACTCCGATTTCCAATCGGATCCCGATGATAGAAAGTCTACATCTGGATTTGTCTTTACCCTTAACGGAGGTGCAGTTTGTTGGAAGAGTTCCAAACAGGGATCGACAGCTGATTCCACCACTGAGGCGGAATATATTGCAGCTTCTGAAGCTGCAAAAGAGGCTGTGTGGATAAAGAATTTTATCACAGAATTGGGAGTTGTCCCAAGTATCGAGAATGCGATTCCGTTATACTGTGATAATACTGGAGCCATTGCGCAAGCAAAGGAACCGAGGGCGCATCAGAAGTCGAAGCATGTGGAACGCAAGTACCACATCATTCGAGAGATCGTGTCGCGAGGGGATATTGTCGTGTGCAAGGTACCGAGTGAAGATAATGTAGCAGACCCGCTGACGAAGGCCATACCTCCGAAGTTGTTTGATAAACACGTGGAGTCGATGGGTATTAGATACAATCGATATTGGCACTAGAGCAAGTGGGAGATTTTGTTGGGTTGGTGCTCAGAGCGCCAATTCCCGGTTGTATTTTGTTTTAATACTTCTGTAAAACATTATTATTATGAATAATATATGCAGTTTCTATAATATAATCTATCTTTCTATATGGTAAAGACGTAATGACCCTAGAATGATTAGTCATGATACAGTTGCAAAAGCGTCGCAACGGACATTGAGATGTATCATGACGTTGTCATTCTCAGACAGTTCCTGGTCAAGGTTTACACTACTTGGTCAATAGTAAACCCGTTGAGACCGGTACATGTCGTATACTGGAATATATGATTCCAATGGTTTCTCAATGAACCATAAGTCTTGGAGACTAGTATAGACGTGTAGGTGTTTATAGCGGATAAACACTGAACGACTCACCGAAGATTCTTAATGGATGGTACACCAGCGTCAATAAGAATCTTCTTGGGTTGAGTAGCACTTGTGATTCTTAGACTTGAGATGCCATTGTGGGCACATGAGACATCTTCTACACTTAGACGGCAGTCACGTCACCGATCTATTTAGATCAGACCTCCGCCTGTTCGTTGGGTGTAGATAGATCCTCAGGGTGTCCTATGTGTATCAAGATAGGATCCGTCAGTTCTGTGTACCAGAGCATAGGTAGTCCATATGATTAGCAATCAGATAAAACCATGGGCCCGTGGTAAAGTTTAGAAGCTAGTTCTAAACATTCTTTTGAGATTGCTAATAGAATAGTCGACTGGATAATCCCGATAGAGATTTGACGTTTACATCTATATCTCTGGGATTTATCCGGATACCTGTGACGGAGGAATTATACATTTGCCATGACCTCGACCTGTATGGTTCAGCGAGATTATCCGTGATCGTCATAATCTACGGGTGGATAGATTATGGACACGAAATTAGATTTCGTGACGGATATACCTGAATCTAGAGAGTCTCAATAATGAAACATACTCGTTGAGCACTAGAGCAACATAATAAATAATATTGATTATTTATAAAGTCGTTTAATGGTTAAACGCAAGATACATGCTAAAGAGACTAGATAGTCATTTGCTTAATTATTGTGTATTTACATTTAATACTTGATTAATTTAAATACACATTAATTAATAGTCAAAATGAGTTATTTGACTTATTTCCTAAATGAATATATGTTTTTAATATTTAATGTAAATATTATACATATATTTAATATATTTGTATTTGATTAATTAATTAATTATTTAATTGTTAAATGATTAATTATTATTAAAATATAAATATCTTATATTAGGATATTTAAAGTTAATGATGTTAGTTGCAATTGTTGACTTAAATAAATATCTAATAAAGTTGTTATTTAGATATTTGGCAAGTTGACCAAATTGACTGAAATGAAATTGAAATTAATTTCCTTGTTTTTGCTTAGTCATTTTCGGCCAAGGCCATTTTGAACAAGTATAAATTGATTTTCATTTCATTTAACTTAACCTAATACACTTTACCAAAAAACTCCATTGAAGAAGACTAGGAAGCTTGAGAAAAAAGAAAATCAAAGAAGCTTGGAATTTAGTAAGTTTTTCAAACTTGCTATTAGAGAGGAAATTGTTCCTTAGGTTCTAGGCTTCAACATGTGATGTTCTTAGATTATTTCTTTCTTTATTTCTTTGTGTTTTGTTGATGGAAGTTTGATAGAAGTGTTGAGCATGTATGGTGAAGGAAGTTGTGACTATTGTAGTTGTAAACTTTCTTTTAAGGTTTTTGAAACCATGTTGCTAATCTAGAGTTATTGACCCACTCTTAAATGACCTAGATTTGATCTTGAGTTGTTTCATTGTGTTGAGACTTGGATTGGATGGAAGAATGATGATTGAAGTAATTGATTTAATGTATTTGGTCTAATTTGTCCAATTTGTGGAAATTGAAAAATTAGGGTTCTTAACTAATTCCAAATTTGGGGATTTTCATATATGTTATGTATTTGTGTGTGTATATGATTCATATAAAGTTTCATGATCATTGGATATCATTTGGATGTGTCTTGAAGCATGAAAGTGCAAAATGCACAAAATGGTTACTAAAGGAGTGCATTCGGCTTTGAGGTTGAAAATTGGGGATCTTGGTTCCTTTGGTGTTTTGATGTTTTGAACATCATAAGTTCATCTTAGAAATGATTTAGAATCATTCAAAATTAATTGGATCAATTTCGGACTAAAACGGACAAAATACCAAAGCAAGGGTATTTCGGTAAATTCACTTAAAATTATTTTATTGAATTTATTTTCATAATTTGATTATTGGAATATTAAATAAATATGTTTATTTAATTAATCCGAGAAAAATTTTTGAAATCTGAAAATCGGATTTTCACCGCTTCCGCTGCGTTACCGGATTCACCCCCTAATACCCCACTCTACCTACCACCCTGATTCGGACTTCCATAGAACACATAGTCATACTACCAATGGAATTCTGAGGGGTCTATCTACAGCGAAGCTGTTCCGTACCATCGGTAAACACAACCTCATATTACACTTGCATGGTATCATATACCCAATTATGAGAACTATGTCGTTATGCTCCCGCTCCCACAACGCGCACAAGTGTAAATTAGTCTTTTACGCATATCGATGTCCAATCTCGTAATACTTCTGACTAGGGATTTTAATGATTAAACCTTTGTGGATTGATATTGTCTCATATCATCTCAATCCGGAACTAATCATATGGACCTTTTATCATTTATATATCTTGTAATCTAATTACAAATGATAAAATGGTAATTTCCTTTGTCACATAATTAATTTGTACAAAAACACTATAATCTGTACAAATAGTGATGCTATGGGTCATAATTGTCCAACAATCTCCCACTTGGCCTATAGTCAATCACTCAAGTGTCCTACACCCGAACTATGTACGGTTCGCTCAAATTTCTGCTGAGGAAATGCTTTCGTCAGCAGATTTGCATGGTTATCATCTGATGCGATTTATTCGATCATCACATCGCCACGATGTATGATCCGAACGAATCAGATGAATAATTGAAGTATATATTTGGATCGTTGATGAGACCATTAATTCTTTAGCCTGTGCTTTAGCCTAGCTCAGCTGCTAACAGAAGTATTCCTAATCTAATTAGGATTATTATCGACCCAAATGGCTTCTATTGCTGCCTCAGATGCAGCAATAACCCGCTTGTGTTATTTATTCGGCAGCAGTTTCTTGCTTGGAAGATTTTCAGCTCACTGTTCCGTTATTCAAACTGTATAGTACCGTTACTATGACAGATAGTCGTTATTATCGGTTTGGAAACTTGCAGCAGTGAACCCAGTCACTTCAAGTTCTCCTTCTCCATAGTATAAGAAAGCATTCTTAGTTCATCTAAGATACTAAAGGATGTTCTTAACATCAATCCAGTGACTATCACTTGGATTGGCCTGATTGTGACTCCATATGCTCAAAGCATATGAGACACCAGGTCACATACATTTATTTCAATGTACGAGTTTCTTGGAGTGTGCTAACAATCTTTTAGATCTATCACAGTAGATCTTTATTCCTAAAATAAAGGTTGTTTCTCCCAAAAATTCTACGGAGAATTTTCATGAAAGCCAAGCTTTCACCGATTGTATTATGGGAATATTATTTCCAAGAAATGATATGTCATCATTATTTAGGACATTCACTGTCAGTGCGCTCCCACTAACCTCCTTATATACACAAGAATCATTTTCATTTTGAATTAAATCATATACCATTATGATTACATCAAAACGATAGTTCTAAGAACTCAATGCTTGCTTCAATCCACAAATGGATCGAATTAACTCGCAAACCTTGTTTGCTTGTTTTGGTACGACAAAACCGTCAGGATGTTGTAAACATCCTCCAAAAGGTTTCCGTTAAGGAAAGCGGTTTTGTCATTCAGCTGCCATATTTCATAAATGAAACATGCAGCATTAGCAAGCATTATCCAAATGGATTTAACAATGGCAACGAGTAAAAGGTTTCGTCGTAATCGATACAATGTTGATAACGATACATTTTCGCTACAAGCCTAGCTTAGTACGTTGGTATATTTCCATTCATGTATGTCTTCCTTGAAGACTTATATAATACCAATATGCACAATGCCTTGCGGTACATCAACTAGTGTCCAAACATGGTTGGTATACATAGAATCCATTTCGGACAATATGGCACTTTGCCAAAATAGGGAGTCAATACCTTGTATCACTTCCTCATACATAGTCAGTTCGTATTCCTCAATAAGATTGACATCTTTACGAGGTGAGATCAGAAACCCATACCTCTCAGGTTATTTTCTGACTCTCTCCGACTTACGCGGTTCTTGTGTATTCGAAGATTATTGGTATAGTTTCATCCTTGATGAACTATTTGTGTTCCATTAAGGAATCGGTGCCTGGAACAGTATTATTCCGATTTTCATCGAGTTTTACTTTCCTCCCACTTACCACTGCATATAGGTATTCCTCTTAGGAAAACCGCATGGCGAGCAACAATTACATTGTTCTCTAGTGAGTTATAGAAGTATTATATTTTGATTTCCCTAGGATAACCTACAACTTAGGCACTTATCTGATTTGGGTTCTAGTTTGGTATCATCCAAACATATGACTAGCATACCCAAATCTACAGGAATGAGAAAACTCAGTTTCTTTCCTGTTCATATCTAATATGAAATCTGTCAAACAGATTTTTATGGAACCTTATTCAAAATAAGTTTTGCACTGTTAATGCGTATCCGTTGAAGGAAATGGTAGCTCAGAGCGACTCATGATTAACCTTATCATGTCCAACAAAATTTGGTTTCTCTGTTCGGACACACCGTCAAATTGACGTGTTCCGGGAGGAGTCCTCATTGAAAGAATACTATACTCTTTCAAGTATTTGAGAAACTTATTGCTTAAGTATTTTCATCATGGTCTAACCGTGATGGTTTAATACTTTAGCCGATATGTTTGTCTATTTCGTGTCGAAACTCTTTGATTAATCAAAAGTTTCTGATTCGTGTTTCAAAAGAAACACATAACCATAACGTGATGCCACATCCGTAAAGGTCACGAAATATTCATATCCACCTCTAGCCTAGCTAGATATGGGCCCACTTACGTCACTATGAACGAGGGCTAACATATCGGTGGCATTTGCACTTTTACCAAGTAAAAGGTGTTTTAGGCACTTTGCCTAATAAACTATATTCGTAAAAATTATTTGAATAGAATCAAATCCGTCCTAGTATCCACTCTTCGAAAGTGTGGATATACGAGTCTTGTTAATTGTGTCCCAGACAACATGCCACTCATAAGTCTCAACTGATTAAATCAGTTTGAGCTATTTGTTTGTCATGTTATATGTTTGAGACTCATTTATATTCAAAAGATAAATATTGTTATTCACATCTAATGTGTTTATCTCATTATCATCTTTATAAAATGAAACACTTTAGTGTTCTAGAATATAAAGGTATACCCGCAACGGGTTAAACCCTGATATAGAGATAATGTTTCTAGTCAAACTAGTTACATTGTAATAGTTTCCTAATTTAAGTACATACCCTAAGGGTAGTTCCTAAACATAGGTTTCTACGGTTAAAACAGTGACCCTCGTCTCGTTTCCGACTCGCAGAGCGATCTCATCTGAAGTCGGTATCCTGCTTACAGCACATTCTGCACATCAGTACATATTTATGTATCACACTCAGTATCTAAAATCCAATTTTAATACTAGTAGTGAACATGTTTATGACAAACATATTTGAAGTCGGAGCCTTGCTCGTCTTCAATTCCTTCATGTCTGCCTTGTCCATACGACAGTCACGTATCTAGTGACCCCGTTTGCCACAGTTTAGGGCGACATCATGAGATATGTCCTATGTCTTCCCAGAAGATTATAATGACTTTGCCTTTGCCCATTTTTCCACACCCTAGAAGCCTTCGGCCAAGCCTTGGCCTTCTAGAATATCGAAATGAGATGCGCCTTACGCTTCTTGCCTTATTACAAACTTTGGCTTTGTCTCCTTGAGCATAGCCTTTAACTCTCCAAGAGTTTACTATTGCAATTTAGTACTTCTAAGATCTAAAAGATAGATCTATGAAGATCCTTCAATTTCAATATCATACTATAAGGATCTAATTCTTAGTTCTGATTAAGAAATTAAGGAGTCTTTGCGGCAAGCATAACGAATTAACCACTAAAGTTATCATCACGTGAATCTTCCAAAGATCATGCTCTACTATATGCTCTAGGGGTGTTCATAGGGTCGGGTCAACCCGCGACCCGACCCGACCCGCGCGGGTCCAATAAAAAAATCGCAAAATTTTGACCCGACCCGAAATTTCGGATCGGGTCACGGGTTTAGGTCAAAAAAGTCGTGTCTAACCCGACCCGATAGTATTATAATATATATTTGTTATGATATAACTTTAACAAGAAACAATTGTAGTTGGAATGACAAAGTAGTTGCTTGGTCATCAAAGGGCCCCAAGTTCGAATCTCACCATGCCCAAAATATGAAAATTTTGCTTAAATATTTTTATAAATAAAACGGTGGCAGTGGGAATTGAACCTGAGACTAAGAAAATGTTAACCAGAGGCTTTACCATTGGAACACCAAACGTATCTTGTAAATTTGTATCAATATATATATATATATATATATATATATATATATATATATATATATATATATATTATATTTATAATATATTATGGTGACACAACCCGACCCGTTGCGACCCGACCCGCGCGGGTCAGCTGCTTTAATTTTGGGTTTCGGGTCAAATGACCCGAGTGACCCGACCCGATCGGGTAAAAAAAAAACCGAAAAACCCGACCCGTGAACACCCCTAATTTGCTCAACTCCGGGCTTAGGCCCGAGATGTTATTCTATCAAATAGATTAACTTCTCAGTTTTCATGATTATCCTGAAGTTTTATTCCCAATTTGAAAATTAAAGCCGTTTAAATACATTTTCACTCAGGATTATGTTTTAAACGTTAATCTTTCAGTTATCTTGATTGCTATAGTCCAACTATCCAATCAACGATTTCAGGTACTATTTATTATAATGATTACTATAGTCTAACTATATAATCAACTATAATTTAATTGGTTAAATTCAATTATATTGATTACTATAATCCAATTATAAAATCAACTATTAATTGAAATAGTTTGAATACAGTTCAACTGTTCAATTTAAAACAACGATTAAATATTAGTCCAACTAATATATTAATTTATTTGACGAAAAATTGAAATGAGCGCGTATTGGCAAGTAACTAAACGAATATTGCAAATTTAATACTTGCCTCCCACTATTTTTCGGCGAGCCTCTAACCCTCTGTGGAGTACTCGGGAAACCTTATTTCCTAGTGAGCTAGGATCCCGTTAAATAACACACAATCTTGACTTTGGCCAACAAATTGTATGATAATTAACTAGGTAGATCTCTAAGATCAATTGGATCCCATCCAATTCCTAGATCCAGTAAGTGGACATCCAAGTCCGAAACATATATCTTATATATCCCAATATATCCAATATTTTTTCCTCTGAATCAACTAAGTCTTGGCTTTGGCACAACAAACTTAGTGATCCCAGTTAAGCGTGACCCATTGACCATGGAAAGTTTCGTAATCGATGTCGATGGACAAGAAGTGATCTTGACTTTGGCCAACAATCACAACTTGGACAAGACACCGATATGGAACAAAGTCTTCATGATTCAAACACATCCGACGGACAAAGGTCTTGACTTTGGCCAACAAACCAATGCCAGTCTTGGATCTTGAGTAAGAATCACTCAATGGAATGAAAACGTTTAATATGTTAGTTGAGGGTTTTTCGCGAGTAATTGGCAACCAATTAATTATCTTTGTTAGGTCTCATCATCATACACCCTTAAACATGCATTCTAAACACATAATAAGGCGCGTAGTATAAATAAAAATAATAATGATATGCGGATGGATATTTAACACATTGTTCCTAGAACAAATCTCTCATTTCCTATCTCCCGCTAGCACAAGTATTACTTCTACCCAATTACATAACACTTCTAAAGAAACCTCATTTACATTGAGGGGAATAGGTGAGAAGAGAAATACACAGAGTCAAGAGGTAATAGGCTGGACACGCAGGTCCAATTAATAAATTCTAAATTTATTACAACAATTTCTAAAATTGCCCTCACCCATCTAATCCATCCGATATGCATTATTCATACATCACATCCATGTATTCACACAAGCATGTTATCAAGCAATCTAATCCAGTTAATTAATCTAAAAATTAATGACCATCCAATGTTCAAACAACGATTTGATTTTGCGCGAGTCCAACTCGTTTTAAGAATAAGTACTCAAAGTACGAATTCTTGAATTATATCAAACTACAACATTAAATCCAATTTAATTTGTATTTAATACTAATTAATTATTTAATTCCAAATTAATATTTACACTTTATTAATGAACTTTTACGACTTAGATTCTAAATCTAATCATTACGGGTCTCAAAACCCGATTAACATCCAATGTTAATTTAATTAAAGTCCAATGGGCTTTTAATTAATTTCTTAAGGCATGGACTTTTGGTCAATATGGGTCAAACCCAAATACCAAATACCAAAGCCCATTTAAGGAATCACTCTTATTTGCCAAGAAACCAATTTAGGCCCATTAGGCCCAATTAAAATTAAAGGTCCTTTAAGTCATATTTGAACTTTATGGATATGGTTTTGGGCCCAATTGGATCCAACCAATTAGCCTAAACCAAACTTGGCACAATCAAGCCCATTAAGCCCAAATACAACTTTACAAGCCCAATTCCAAATTTGGCCCAATTAATTAAATTACCAAAATTCCAAATTTCATAATTTAATTAACCTAAAGTGTATGCCATAATTAATTAACCAAATTAATATTTCCAAAACATCAATTTACATAATTAATTATGCTCATTATCATCAAAACATATCCAACACATTTGAATCAAAAATCAATCATTTTACATGCTAACAAGTTCACGACAATTAGGGATTATTTGTCCAATTCAAAATTCAATCCAATTAAATCTCAAATCAACATTTCCCAAATGATTTCAACTCATCTAATGAATCAAAAACATAAAAATCACCATGACATAGGGCAGTCTAACTTTCGGCCAAGCCATAAAATGAGGAAAAATTTGATCCAATCCAATTTTCATCAAATTGATCATGCGTAACACTATGTTATCATAATTTAAGCATATCCAAACAATCAATTTCACTCAAACATGCTCAAATCAATTTTGCACAATTTTACCTTAATTTCAATTTCATGCTCGAAATGACTCAAGATACCATTGTTGGGTTTCTAGGTTAGTCCCAAGATCGATTTCAAGCAATGAAACATGTGCGAATACAAAAAGAAGTATGGCGGAATCATACTTACATTGATCGGATTGCGATGTGTTGAACATAAAAATCTTTTTGCTACTCCTAGAAGCTCTCGGCAGTGGGCTGTTTTGTGCTCCTTGAGAATTCGGTCAACCTCTATGGATGTCCTCCAAGCTCCAAGCTTTGTGTTGTGATTCCATGCTCATGAGTTTGTTTCCCTATCACATTTGGATGACTCTTCATGTGCTAGCATTGGAAAATTTGCCACAAATCTTCCAAATTCCTTCTTGTTTGCTCTCGGTTTTGAGAGAAAAAATGAGAGGAAATTGGCTTCCAAGCCGAATGGGAGAGAAGGGAAAAAGTGGCCATTGGCCGAATGTAATGAGAGAGAGGAGGAAGTGTGTTGTTGTGTTTTGGTTTCCAAAACCTAAATGAACTTCTCCAAATTGTTACCAAAATTTTGGTATTAGGCTTTCAAAAAGTCAAACCAAAATTTGGAGCCAAAATGGCAATAAATGCCTTCCAACTACTCACATCACTCATGAATAGTGACTGGTTGTCAATCACTCAAAGTGACAAGACATCCATCACATGAATGACGAGTGATGTGACGCGTGATGTGACTTGTGGGCCGCACTTGAATTTGAAATGCGAGTGGGCCCGCAAACACTCCTGGGCTCGGGTTCACTAATTTCGAATTAATGAATTTTTCGTTGTGACGTAATTAAATCAAATTCAATTAAATAATTATGTTTAGCAAAATTACTATTCACGTCGCTAACGAATTAATTCTAAATTAACTCGTTCTCCCGAATTAAAATCTAATTTTAATTCCGCGTCGAAATCCAATTTTGTATAATATATCGAATATATTATTTTATCGATTAATTCCAAATTAATCGTTTTCTCTCTTTAAATAATATTTTATCTCAGATAAAATATCTCTGTAATTAATCCCAGATTAATTTTCTCTCTCTTATAATTAATCTCAGATTAATAAAGTGCGAGTCATACGTCATCGGTGAATCTTCGGGAAGCAACCCATGAGATCCCCGGATATGTTGGCAGTAAATCCGATCGTCGGACTATCCGAACAAGTACGTACCTAATACTATATTTTTACCGAATTCTCCAGAAATATTCTTATAGGAAATGATGTTATCTATATCAGGCGTAGTATACGTATTTTGAGTATTACGATCCAACATCGGATGTCACGTGCAAGGCCTGTGGCTGGAATTGTGTCTGCCCCATACGAAGCACATATCGGATCTCTGGTAACTAGTCTCTATAATCGGATAAACATGACCTAGTCATTTTATCCCGATAACTGCAGCATAAAAGAGCACCAATTCTGTATCCTACGTGATCATCATCTCCACTATGACTGGAGTGATACTTCCATCTTGACATCACACGCAATACTCTACGATTCTCAATATACCCAGAAGAGGCGTACACAGAACCTGTTAAAGCCCTGGACAACCAAAACCAAAGTATATTGATTGTCGCAAGTATTAGCGGTGCAAGTCTCAGGTTAAAACCAAATACATCTACCCTGATTCGGACTTCCATAGACACATAGTCATACTACCAATGGAATTCTGAGGGGTCTATCTACAGCGAAGCTGTTTCCGTACCATCGGTAAACACAACCTCATATTACACTTGCATGAGTATCATATACCCAAATATATGAGAACTATGTCGTTATGCTCCCACAACGCGCACAAGTGTAATAATAGTCTTTTACGCATTATCGATGTCCAATCTCGATAATACTCTGACTAGGGATATTTAATGATTAAACCTTTGTGGATTGATATTGTCTCATATCATCTCAATCCGGAACTAATCATATGGACCTTTTATCATTTATATATCTTGGTAATCTAATTACAAATGATAAAAAGGGTAATTTCATTTGTCACATAGTTATTTGTACAACAACACCATGATCTGTACAAATAGTGATGCTATGGGTCATAAGTGTCCAACACTGTTGACGGGTGATTTTCGTTCCAGGGGCAATTCGGGAAAATCATTCCTCGAACAAACCTCTCTCAACTGTGAATTTGTCTGGTTTGGGGACCAAAAGTAAACTTAGCAAAAGATGGAGAACACACAAACAACACAGATGATTTAACGTGGTTCGGTGGAATGGATCTGACCTACGTCCACGGGCATAAGGAAAATGAAGTTTTTATTAGGATATCAGGTCAGACAGACCTCTCTATCTCTTGCTTACAATAGGCTTTTTGCTATGTTTTACAAGTGAATAAACAAATTAGCCAACCGAAAGAGAGAACCTCTGACAATGAATTTTCAACCCTTTTATATACTATGAAAAATTCTATTGTTACAACAGGTTATGACGTCAGCCACGTTTTCTTATCATTATTGCTCATTACTCGTACGTTACGCTCATTAACTCTTGTTGTACATTACGCCCATCAGCCTTTACTCGTTCGTTACGCCCATCAACTGTCTGGCAGTTATAGGTTTCATGTAGGGCTTATGTCATCCATACATATGCGTAAAGTTTAGCATCCCCGACCTAGGTAACCGGGTCGTTATTTCGAGACATTTAACATCTTTCATTATGTCAACTAACAGATCGTGTCGGTGTGCCGGGACTCTAGATGCTTTGTCTGATTTCCTCGACCGGCTCTGATCTGCTGAATCGATCTCGACTCCAGAGGATGACACGAGGCTTTAAATGTCGAGTCTGATGCCGAGACTGCCATGGGAGTCTGATGTCGAGGTTATCTCGAGAGTCTGATGATGGGACCGATCCTACCACATTGGGTAAATCTTCACAAACGTTCTAGTGCTGTCAGACCTAATCACCTTAGTGTCCCAACGTGTACCTCGGGCTCGGGATCCTTTGCCTCCCTCTTATCTTCACAATGTCTTTGAGCATTTATATATTAACTGTGATCCTCATTCTACCCTTCCGAGGAATTCTGACTTCTTAAGGATGAAAAACCACCATAACCAGAGTAAATTCAATCAATAAGCAAATTTTAGAACTTATAAGCAACCTGGTTCACCAGACAAAAAACACCGCATTATAACTTCAGCTGGGGCCACGTATTATGTCAATTTTTATTCCCCAACTGAGCACTACATAAACAAACCGCTGCAGCCCTTGCGTCCGAATAAAGGCAAATTAACGGTAGAGATTTATCTGCAGGATCTTCTGATTCAGAGTCGTACGGTCCCTGCGTAATTTTGGACGTTTTGATTTGTCGCTGATCGAAAGGCCAAAAATCCACCATTGGAAACGTTTCGGTAGTCGTTGGAAGTTAAATAAATTTGTTACTGTTACGGTTTTCACACAACAGTGCACAAACACTAATAATAGAAAAGAAACGTCACCGTATGGTCCTCTTCTGATTTCTCAGGTTCCTCTTTTTCACTTTTGACATACAACACCATGCGCTTTTCGAGGCTTTTAAAAAAAAATTCGGGTTTATTTCTACTTATTTATTATTAAATTTGAATTAATAATTCAGTTTTTCTTTCAGCTGCCCAAGTAGTAACTAGGTTGATTTAGCCATCTTCATTTTTAATATGCATTGGATACCTTTGTATTTTGTGTATCAATTGTATCTGATTTTCAAAACTTTTACCTTAATTTAATCTAATATTAAATTATATTTTAGTTGTATTTAAATAAAGGAAATTAATATGTATCTTAGTTGTTTTTAGTTTTTAGTTTTTATGTGTGAATATGTACTTCTGCTGGTCACGATAAACACATAATACATAAATTATTTTTACTTGTTAGGTTGTTAGGATATCATAAGTTTGTATTCGAGCTTTTATGATAGTGTAATTACATCATGGTGATGTTTTTATCTATGAATGAATTTCATCTTCAAAAAAAATAATAATAAAAGAAAATTATCATATGTTCACATGTTGTTAAATTAAAATCCGAAAATATATCAGATTTTTAAAAAAAAATTATATGCCTAACCAAACTATGAAGAATCGACATTTTATACCCAAAATTAATAATAACGATGGCAGAGAATGAAGTCCGGACCTTCTCGAATTCGGACTACACTAAAAGACAAAAAAATACATATTTTAATGTATTGAAAATTGTGTTTTTTTTAATCTTTTAGTATCTCAAAATGTGTGTTTTTTATTTTTTAACTTGGTCCTGATCATACTAGATTAGGACGTCCTGATCGGATTCTCTCCCTAATAATGATATAACCTAAAACTAGTTGTGAAAAAATATTGCACAAAAAAATTTAGTAATTTTATGATAAAATATGCTTCTTCGTTGATCATAATTTAGGTTGACAGATGAAAATTTTAAAAAATCTAATATATTTTTAGACTTTAATTTAGTTTTCGATGGATACAAATTTTCCTTGACTAAATTTGAGTTGTTCATTGTAAATGTCGACCATTTTTTAGTTAAATCGGTCCAACATCTTATTACCGTAACTTCCTCAAAGGACGTGGCTTGGTGGTGTAGGGCTCGGGATCTCATCTTGAGATTTTGGATTCGAATCCAATGAATACGTTTATTATAATAGCCTGAGACAGACGGAGGTTTTACCTACTCCGCTTAAACACGAAATGGATAATTTGGTGATGATATTTCCAACGATTTATATATATATAAAACTCCCAAAAAAAAAAAAAAAGAAAGAAAGAAAGAAGGGGAAGGGACGTTGAAGATTTGAATTGTCGTTTTATGGGCCACAGGACACAGTAATTTTATTGTCAAAGGCTACGAAAAATAAAATAGACTAGGTTTTTTATTTGCCCAACAGACAGGGATGACTCTTATTTCCTTATTCTGATTTTCTCATGCATTTTTATTTATCTATTTTTTATGTGTGTAATGACTTTTGAATTAAATCTGCACATGGAATGGTTACATGTAAAATTAATATACAAAATTGACAACTCAATACACCAACTGACCCAAAAATCCTCCAGTCACATGGATTGGATTGTTATTTTTGACTTATTAGTTGCCCTTGTGCATTCTTTTTGCATGTAAATTAAATATTTTTTTATAAATAGTTTTTTTTTTTTTTTTCCCTTAGAATTGTTTGCAAATAAGTTTAAAGATATGAAATTGAATCCAACCTTGTTAAATATTCCACTGTTTTACACCTTTTTTTTTTAATTATGGTTTAAGGGTAATTTATTATTTTTTGGTCAAGGGTTCAACCCAATTATAAATAATCTTTAATGAAAAAAAAATATAAGTAAGACTGTATAGATTAATACCCATATTTTTACTTGTCACCCGCAAAATTCATTATGCCTCCTAATTAATTGTCGTTCTATTTTATTATTTTTAGTAAATCTTTCATGCAAAATTTTTTAAATGATTTTTCAGTTAGTTTTATATTATTTTATGAGTTGTACAATTTTAAAACCCAAGTTGGTTTCAATTGAAGCTCACTTTCAGAACTAAGATGAAAAAAAAAAGTTTTCACTATTTTAGAAATTGAGAAATAATAAATGAATATAAAACGTATTAAAGTGTAATATTTTATTATTATGTCTTTTTATATTTTATTATAAAACCTTACATTTTATTACCAAAAAAGTATTGTAAAATAACAAATAGATACATTAAGTATTGAGATGTAATATTTTACTATTATAGTAAAATATAGGGTTTTATAAAGATAAAATAATAAAATATAAGATTTGTGAAGATATGGAGTAAAATATCACACTGTAATATTTATTATACTCATTTATTATTTTTTTAAATTTATAAAGCAGTGAAATGATAAAAATCATTTGTTATTTCCTCCAAATTTCCATAGTTTGTTTTAAGAAAGTCAAGAGAAATGAAACATTTTTCAATCCATGTAAGAAACAGAAGGAAGGACTATAAGGCAAGAAAAAGGGCACATGAATAATAGATAAAAGCAAAGAGACCGATCAAAAAAGCAAATGGCAATAAGAGATTATGAGTCATCATCCTGTTCTTTTCACTCAGCTAAGCTGCTGATGCATATGGGTCCTTGATGTTTCCCCCAAGTTTTATCAATTGGAAAATGCTAATGAGTGTCGTAAGATCACTTATTAAGAATCTATTTTAGAAAAATTTTGATGGGAAAAAAAAAAAAAATAAATTAATGTTTTGACAGTTTTTTCATTTATCATAAAAGTGATATCAAAATTTTCATAAAATAAATTCTTAATGAGTGTTATCAGGACACTTTTTAAAATGACTCTTATTAATTTTAGATAAATTTTACATGTTCCACTTAAATTTAAATTAGATGATTTGACGGCGAAATTTCCAACATTTAAAAAAAAAAAAAAAATTCTTCATACAAATTTCTTTCCAGTGTGAAATATGCGAAAAATATTTGTAAACAAAGATTCAAACTAGGGCCAGTGAAGCAAAAGATTGTCTGGCCAGATACTCATCAACACAAAAGTTGTATTGTACATGACACATCATTTAGAAAGCATTCATTTTCTTTGGGTGAGTATCAAAGCAATAATTTTCACAAGGGAAAGAAAGGTGACAGATTTTTCTACACTTGGATTGTTGGAAACTTTGTCATAATATCTCAAGCAAATTTTAGATAATTTTTCTTCTTCCATATATCATAGTTGAATCCAATTCAGAAAAATTATTGGGGAACTTACAATAAGAAATTTAGTTTTGAGGCATGTATTATAATTTTTTAGAGCAATATTTGCCCACAATATATGTTATAATGGTTGCAGGACAAATACACTCTATGATACAATAAAATTTAGAGATGCAACACAACACTTTTTAAAACTCTATTTGAGAACTTATTATATGAAAAATGTTATATTTGATTAATCATTTTCATGCTTTATATATAGGCAACCAAGATTTGCCTCCAAGAAGCACACTTTTTAAACATGTTTTTCTGAACCAGTGTCTCATTTGTCGCGATAATATGAACGGGCTTCATATTGTCCCGACAATGACTACTCATTGGTGTGACAATATAAGTCAGAGATTTCTTTTATATCAGCGTCTCATTATCGCGTCAATGAATAACCATTATCGCGACAATATTAGTCAGAATGCATTTTATGTCTATGCCTCTCATTGTCGCGCCAATGATTACCCATTGTCGCGATAATGTAAGACATAATATTTTTTTCATTCTAGAGGCACCCCGCGACCTGCCCGGACAGGTTGATCCCTGATGCGTCAGCATAGGTGTAGGCATTGCATTTTTGCATGTGAAACCCGATGATGAGTCTCAGTTGGAGGCACTACCTTTTAAGTCGCGGAAGCCGCGGGAAACGGACGTCGGAAGGGAGGAGTCAAGAATTGACTCATATTCGGATTAAGTTCGCTGGTTTAGCTTCGGGTTACTTGTTGGTTTTCCGTTTTAGAAATTATGCTCGGCACCACCCATCTAACCCACACAAATTTAGCCCAAACACCTAGCCAAGCCCACCCACCTAATCAAGGCCCACACGCCCATAGCCCCCTAATACACACCCAAATTAAATAATCAATAATTAAACTAAAACATTAACTAAATAAAATATTAATTAAATTAAATAAATAAATAAAATATTACCAAACATAAAATAAGTATATGCCTAGTATAAACTAATCAAATATAATCATTCCTAACTAAATATATATTTACCAATCTAGAATATTCGACTTCCTAATCAACACCAATCTAATCTTGTAACTTCCTAATTTATAATATTGTGTCCCCCCTCAATCTTGTGTATGCCATTCTTGAGAAGCCTAAATTAGAAACCAAGATCTTATTCCTTGTGAGACAAGGTGAAGCCCTAGCCATTCTATATAAACAACCACCACCCAAGCCATCCTCCTCTCCCAAAACTTCAATCTCCACGGCAAAACCAAAATAACAAAAAAATATAAACCCTAACAGTCCACTCTCTCTAACACACGTCAAAGACATCAAGAACCTCTCATCTACAAGCAAATCATAAGCCATAAACCCTAGAAGACACCACCATGTGAATACTATCCTCTATCCCCTCTCATTTCCGAGTGTCAACAGCCATTACCATCACCAAAATAACACCAAAAACAGCAGCAACATTCACGCAAAAAATCAGCCAGAACAGCGCCCTTGTGCATGCATGCAGTGCGCGTAAAAACAGCAGCCCTTTGCCGAGTTTTAACCTTTCCAACAGCCCCTAAAATACCCTAAACCAGTGAGTAAAATACTACACATCCAACCCTTAAAAAATTACAAACAAACCTGCACAAACTGACAGGCCCCAAAAACGTCAAAAATAGTGACCTGAACAGCAAGCAGAAATACAGAGGAAACAGTAGCAAAGTGGAGGCCAAACAGCAAGCAAAATAGAAAAATAGTGAGCCAATACGCTAAACCAGTGAACCAGAGAAGTAGCAGTGTGATAGCCCTTCCGACGGCCGTGAAACGCGAGTTCGAAAGTCGACATAAAAGGTTAGACCTGAGGGTATTTTCCACATTCATTTTCTGTTTTATTTGTATTATTTATTGAGTATTGCTTGCATGATTGTTATGTTGAAATGCATGTTGTGGCCCCTTGAGTAGATAAATATGCATGGATTATGAGATATTGTATGTTGTGGATTTGGAATAAAGCGAAAGATGTGTCAACTCTCGCGGTATATCGGATGGAACCCTGACATAAATTCATATCCGATTCCGAATGGACGGTAGTATGATCTGTACTCGGGATACAACTCCACGTACCGCTTGAGTAAATGACACTCTCTTTTGTCATATATTGCTTTGATTTATTTATTTTTCGTCATTTGAATTCTGCATGTTACTTTTGTATGCGTGATTCAATCGAGCGCATGGGCTTAGTAAGTGCGATGAAAGGTCCCCTATTTAGAGGGGTTAAAATCCTTTACCACGATGTTTTGGCCGCGCCGGTTGATTGTGTTTCGGTTGAATGCAAGATACGTTCAATCGAGCATACTAAGTTTGATATTATTGTTTTTTAATTCTTTGTATGCATGATCCAATCGAGCGCATGGGCTTAGTAAGTGCGATGAAAGGTCCCATATTTGGAGGGGTTAAAATCCTTTACCACGATGCTTTACCGCGTCGGTTGATGTGTGTTCGGTTGAATGCAAGATACGTTCAATCGGGCATACTAAGTTTGATATTATTGTTTTGCATGATTCAATTGAGCGCATGGGCTTAGTAAGTGCGATGAAAGGTCCCCTATTTGGAGGGGTTAAAACCCTTTACCACGATGCTTTGCCGCGTCGATTGGTGTATACTCGATTGGATGCGAGATGAGTTCAATCGGATACGTGAGGTCCCCCATTGTGGATTTGTTTGTCTATGAATGTGTTGCATGCATCAGGTCTGGTTCCGTTCGAACGCGTTCTCGAACGCCACACGAACGTGAACCTTCTGTTTACCGTTCGAACGCGTTCTCGAACGCCACACGAACGTGAACCTTCTGTTTACCGTTCGAACGCGTTCTCAACACTACGCGAACGCGTCGCATTTTCTAGTTTCATCATCATGCTCAGGTCTGGTTCTGTTCGAACGCGTTCTCGAACGCTATACGAACGTGAACCTTCTATTTACCGTTCGAACGTTCGTTCTCAAACGCTACGCGAACGCGCACGCATTTTTTTAGTGTTTCATGCATCAGGTCTGGCTCCGTTCGAACGCGTTCTCGAACGCTATACGAACGTGAATCTTCTGTTTACTGTTCGAACGCGTTCTCGAACGCTACGCGAACGCGCACCCACTGAACTGAGTCATTTTCATCAGATTTCATACATAATTGTTCCTAGTAGCTATCCCTTCGTATGATGAATCTGATTACTTCTCTGTATCACGCAAGATTGTGTAGGTGTCATTCATCTGTATTCCCCACATGTATGAGTACAATGTGTTTAGCGTATTACAATTCATATATCCATGTCGTGATAGCATTTGAGTATTATTTCTTGTGGTATATCGGATGGAAACCCAGACATAAATTCCGTAGCCGATTTCGAATGGACGGTAGTGCGGTCTGTACTTGGGATACAATTCCACGTACCACTTGGAAAAGTGCTCACATGTGTTTTATGTCCATATTAGTTATCTTCTTTTGCACCACGTCATAGCATGCTCACTTTAATGCCTAATTGCATCCTTAAGTGTCTTTTTGCATTATATACTTAGTTGACTCTTTTATTTGTGCATGGACATGTAATGGCTATTTGTTTATGATATGTCTATGAAATCACATGTTCGCCATCATTTGATTCGCCTTTATGTGTGCTTGTGTGGTTCGTGTGTGCTTGTGTTTCCATGATACAATATGACAATGAAGTTGTATGTTCGTTGCTACTTTGATGTACTTTCAAGCATGCAATCTTAGATGTGAAATATATGCAAATTTAGGTGTAATTTTATTTTTGTGCATGTGAACTTAGAAGCATGATACTCTTGGAAATAAGTGTTACTTAAGCTTGATTAAATTATTACACAAATCCTTTCATTACAAGTGACATAAGTAAGGGACCATTCCGAACCCAACGGTTTGAGGTTTTCCCTTGCGAGGGGTGAGTGCGGCCTTAAATCTCATTTTCCCTTTCCCGGTTCGCACCGGGTGGCGACTCCATTATTCTCCGGTTTAGTCCCTCGTGGCTACTCCGTACTCCCAACCGGGCCGCGAGCCTGGGACAACATGCGTCGTCCAGTTTATGTGCTCCCACAGTCTGGCGACTCCACTGGGGATAGAGAATCGGCCCCGAAATATTGTCTTTTGTAATGTTTGGATTTATGTTCTAATTGACTGTGTCTATAGTGGATGAAATGGGGGTTTAATCAAAGGCATTTTTGAGGCTAGGTAATTGTTTGGTGTCTTCCTTCATTCACTACCTTTCTAGAAGGAAAAGCTGTGAAGGCACCTATATAGCCATCTACTCGTAGCCTATTGTGATGTACTAATTTGGAGGACTCGTTGTTTATTCCTGACACCAAGCGATAAGAGCCTAAGAGGCTTGGGTATTTAAGTGAGCCTCGCTCCACCTTCCCTCTGGGGAATCTTCACAACGGGAAATCCATTGACAGTCAGTCACACACCATAGCTCATTGGCACGTACCTTAGTGTATAAAAAGAATGCGCTCACTTGGTTGCTCGAACCCTTGATTGGGGAGACCTAGTTGTGGGCCATCCTTCGCCGATGAGAGCCTTTGTCTACACTCCTGCGAACCCACCCATAGACCGGGATTGTATGGTTAAAGTAACAGTTATTTCCTTGAGTATGAGCTTGTGGACCATCCTCATTTGGATGCAGTTGGACCATTGTCAGAAATGCGGACTTACTGGGCCATTTAAACTGGGGCGAGTTCGTACCTTATGACCATTGGACCTAAAGCTTCTGAAATGTTGATGGGCCATTCTGTAGAAATTATTGTTTTGTGTTTGCATTATCTTTCTTTTATGCTTGTGTTTGGGAACATCGCCGTTTGGATCCATTTGGACCATTTGTCATGAGATATGGGCTTGTTGGGCCATTTAAACTGGAACAAGAACATATTTTATGACGATCGGGCCAAAGGCTTCTAAGTGTTGGTGGGCCACTTTGTGCTTGTGTTTGGAACATTACCAATTGGATTTAGTTGGGCTCCTTTCCATGAGATGTGAACTTGTTGGGCCATTTAAATCGGACGAGTTCACTCCTATGACAGTTAGCCCAAAAGTTTCTAAAATGATAACGGCCGATTTGTTTGAGAATTTTAGTTGATGTAGTTATATATGTTATATATGCATCACATGCACTTCATGCATACATATATCATGTTAACACCCTCTATGTCTCAAAAGACATCATAGATACCGTTTGGGTTAGAGAAGGGACAAGGCTCATTAAAAGAACAGTAACAGTATGAGTGAATCTGGTAATGAGGTATCCCGTATGGATCAGTTAGAGAACGGTCTCGCCAAGGTCACTGAACAGTTGCAAGCTTTGACTACTGCTATGGCTGGTATAGCTAGGTCTCGTGCCGGGGTTAATTCCGGGGATATGAGGCAAGAGGAACCTCCGAACAGATTGGGGGATGATATCCCCACTTTTGATGATGATATGGCAGAGTATGCAGCATGCAGAGTATCTGGGTCTCAGGCAGAGTTACAGAAACTTCGGGATCAGGTTGAGTCAGTTACCCGCAAGATGAATGGTAAGAATGAGGATTTGCTAGATTATGACACACTGACTTTCGAGGAACAGTTGCCGGCACAGTTCAAGATGCCTGATATGGCTAAGTTTAACGGGAATGGGGATCCATGGGTGCATCTCCGGCAGTTTGTATCAGTCATGAGTTCAGTTGGCTTATCCCAGCGCCAAGTGCAGAAAATGTTTGGAATGTCGCTCGAGGGAGCTCCCGTGGTGTGGTACCACAGTTTGGAGAAGAAAGTGAAGGAAGATTGGAGGGAGTTGGCTGATGCCTTCCTGAAGCAGTATGTCACTGACCTAGAGATCGATCTGTCACTCCGTGATCTAGAGAATGTTAAGCAGAAATCGGAGGAGAGTTTTAAGGAGTATGTGGACCGGTGGAGGGGTCAGTTGTTGAAGATGCAGACTAGGCCTTCGGAGAAGGATCAGATTAAGATGATTATCAAGGGCACCAAGCCCTCCATTTACAGCAAGTTGAGGAGGATGACCTCCATGATTGCAGACATTCGGCAGTTGAGGGAAACTGTCATGGATATTGAGGAAGAAGAGGCCGAGAATAGAAAATTCTATGGTCTGAACATGAGGCCCATTGGGGGAACATCGGGAACAAAGCCCGTTTCTGCTGAGATTGCCGCTATCCGGAACCGGAGATTTTCCAACTTGGGAAGACCCCTGTCAAATGTGCTAGAGAAACTGAAGAGGCAAGGGCTCTTAAAACCCTTGGAAGCCAAACCATTACCCAATCCCCTACCATCAATTATAACCTAAGCCTTTACTATCACTTTCACACTGTCACTTCACACCAACCAAAAAAAGGCCATGACACTGACAATTGCGCCCGACTCCGCCATGAAATCCAAGACCTGATAGACTCCAAGAAAATACCTGACCCAGAAACAGAACAGCCTGACACACACATAAATCCCTTACCCAATTACCGTGTCCGTACCACCACCAGCCTATATGATCATTCTGGCCTCCCATAAGACCTTGTCCTAAAATCCTTTCACCCTCAAGCCTTTTGCCTGTGAATCTGGGATAGTACTAGTGAAGATGAGACTGAGCAGGGGAAAAACTTTTGGCTTGATTTCTCTAGCAGTGACGAGGAAGAAGTAAGGGGAATGACGCGCATTGTCGTTTTACAATGATATGGCAGATAAGGGTAAAGAAGTTTTGACAGATGGTAGAGAAGTGGTTGAGACTGCAGAAAATACTGAGGGGGATTTAGTGCTGAGGTAATTGAGGAAGACTGGAGCACAAGTGAGTATCTGGGAACTGTTATGTGCATCTTGGGAGCATAGGCAAGCCATGGTTGAGGCCTTGAGCAAGATTGTGGTATCGGAAGACGCCAACCCCGCAATGTTTGTTGGGTCGGTTCAGAAGGAAGCTTTGCAGATATCTTTTTCTGAGGATGAACTCCCAGCCGAGGGGAGGAATCATAACAGGCCTCTATTTATCAGGGCCGAGGTGAGGGGCAAGAGAACTTCATGTGTGATGGTGGATGACGGTTCATCCATCAATGTGTGCCCGCTGAAAATTCTGGCAAGATTGGGTATGAAAGCAACAGACTTGGACCCCTCCAGTATGACTATTAAGGCTTATGATGACAGTAAAAGGGGAGTTGAGGGTACCTTTGTGGCTATGGTCAAGGTAGGACCGATTGAAGATGAGGTTGAGTTCACAGTACTGGACATCCCGGCTACTTTCGCCTTATTGTTGGGAAAGCCTTGGTTTCACAAACTTGGGGGCGTGCCTTCCACTTTACATCAGATGATCAAGTTCCCGTATGAGGGAGAAGTTGTTACTATCCGGGCTGAGGTAGATAATGATGTGGCTGCCTTGGAGATACAACCTTTCACGAGGTTTCAGGTGTCAGCTACTTTTGAGGAATGGGTGGATCCTAGGGTGGCTAGGATCATGAAAAAAATGAAGTTTGAACCGGGTGAAGGTTCAAGATTGCCAGATTTCAGAGGACAGACTACTCGGAAAGGTTTGGGGTACAAATCTGATGAAGAAAAGCCAAAGGTCAAGAAAAAGGGCCTGAAACTGATGGAATGTTTTGTGAAAGCTTCGGATATCAAGGGGAGCCTGAACCTGTGGAATTAATGGAATTGTGGTACCTGGGTTTGAGATCTTCCAGGATATGTTGGGTAAGAAGCTGATAGTTGAAGAAATTGTGAAGAAAGAAGAAGAGAATTGGGAGGAGGAACTAATGAAGTTGGAGAGCCTGACTCTGGGAGAGGACGAAAAGTCTGAGGAATACCTGATTGCAGAGGAAGAAGTGTCTATAGATGATGAAGACATTTACCTTCCTGATTTGTTTGAATGTACTTCCGCATTATCCAATAATAAAGACATTTCTTTTGCTTACTTGCCTGAGTCATTTCCACTTACTCTGCACGAATCAAGCATATTTGACATCAGTTCAGCCAGAACTACTGCATTTAACTTGGGTACACTTGAGAACCCCAAAGAAATTCTGATTGCAAGTGAAGTTACCTCTGAAGAGAGGGAGAAACTAGAAGAAGTGTTGGTCAGATATGCCAAAGTGTTTGCTTGGTCCTATGAGGACATGCCTAGGGTAGACAGAAACATTGCCCAACACACAATACCAACTTATCCGAATATGAGGCCAGTAAAACAGAAACTCCGACGGATGAGACCAGAATGGGCTGAGAAAGTCAGAGAGGAAGTTAAGAAACAGATAGATGTGGGGTTCCTAGAAGTAGTAAAGTATCCTGAGTGGTTGGCTAATATAGTACGGTGCCAAGAAAGATGGGAAGGTCAGAATGTGTGTAGACTATAGAGATCTCAACAAGGCTTGTCCGAAAAATGACTTTCATCTGCCACATATAGATGTTCTGGTTGATAGTACGGCTTTATCTGCTATGTATTCATTTGCAGATGGATTTTCAGGTTACAATCAGGTTCTCATGGCTGAGGAAGACAAACATAAGACCGCATTTGTTACTGAGTGGGGTACTTATTGTTACAAGGTTATGCCATTTGGGCTTAAGAATGCGGGGGCCACTTATCAGCGGATGGCCACTACATTATTCCATGACTTGATGCACAAAGAGATTGAAGTGTATGTGGATGACATGATGGTGAAATCAGAGACAAGAGTTGGGCATATTGAAGCACTGGAAAGGTTCCTTCAGAGAATTGACAGATACAACCTGCGGCTTAATCCCAAGAAATGTGTGTTTGGGGTGACATCAGGGAAATTGCTTGGTCATACAGTGGGAATGAGCGGAATAGAGGTAGACTCCGAGAAGATCAAGGCAATCACAGAAATGCCTGCACCGAAGACAGAAAAAGAAGTCAGAGCATTCTTGGGAAAGATTCAGTACATCAGTCGGTTCATTGCCAAGTTGACATCAGTATGTGAGCCTATCTTCAAACTTTTGAGAAAAGATCAGCCAGTGAGATGGAATGAACAGTGTCAGACAGCCTTCGACAAGATCAGAGAGTACTTGGTAAAGCCTCATGTATTGAAACCTCCGAGACCGGGCAGACCTTTGATATTGTATTTGGCTATAGAATCAGAAGCACTGGGGGCAATGATGGTACAGGCAAATGAGACAGGGATAGAACATGCAGTTTACTATCTGAGTAAGAAGATGCTCCCGTATGAGGCTCGGTATCAAGAAGTAGAGAAGATCTGTCTTGCCGTGGTATGGGCTTCCAGAAAGTTGCGACATTATTTCCAGTCATACAAGATCTAAGTAGTGGCAAAAGAAAATCCTCTGAAATATCTTCATTCGGTGCCTTCACTAGTGGGAAAATTGGGCAGATGGTTGGTATTGCTGACAGAGTTTGACATTGAGTATCTCACCTCCAAAGTGATCAAAGAGCGAGAGTAGCAGAGTTTCTGGCATTGCAACCTGTTGAGGGGGATCAGTATAAGTTTGAATTTCCAGACGAAGAGATTCAAGCAATAACAGTTCAGAGATGGAAGATGTATTTTGACGGAGCAGTGAATTACAAGGGAGCCGGAATTGGGATCTTGATAGTGACCCCTGAGGGAGAGACTTTACCTTTGGCCAAGAGGTTGACATTCAGAGTGACTAATAACATGGCTGAGTATGAAGCATGTGCTTTCGGTTTGACAGCATTGATAGCCTTGAAGGTCGGAAGTGTGGAAGTCTACGGAGATTCTATGTTGGTAGTCCAGCAGATGCGAGGAGAATGGGAATTGAAAGAAGAACGGTTGAAACCTTACCTTTTTCACCTCAGAAAGTTGGCACAGGTTATCCCCGAGTGTAAGTTTCAGCACTTACCGAGAGAAGAGAATCAGATGGCAGATGCATTGGCTACACTTGCAGCAACTTGGGAAAATCCAGAAAAGTTAGTGATGAGACCGTTGATACTGACAACAGTGAGCAGACTTGTTTATGAGATAGAAAGAATTCTGGAAGTTGAGGTCGACGATGGTAAACCTTGGTATTATGACATTCAGAGGTATCTGGAACATGGTGAACTCCCGGAAGGGGCATGCAGAAAAGACAGAATAGCCATTCAGAAGTTAGCTTCCCAGTATGTGATTTTGAAAGGGGAACTGTACAAGAGGCAAGCAAACGGTATTCAGTTGAAGTGTTTGAGAAAGGAAGAAGCCCAGCATGTAATGGAAGAAATACACGCCGGGGTATGTGGTCCGCACATGAACGGGTTGAATCTATCCCGAAAGATAGTGAGACAAGGTTTTTATTGGTCAACCATGGAAACAGACTGCGCGAAGATGGTAAAGCACTGTCATGACTGTCAAGCACATGGTAATTTGAATCACTTACCGCACACAGAGTTGCACGGGTTGTCAGAGCCGTGGCCTTTCTCAGCATGGGGGATTGATATGATTGGGGAAATTCGACCGAATGCATCAAATGGGCATCGCTTCATAGTAGTGGCACTAGATTACTTCTCGAAATGGGTGGAAGCCGAATCATTCCGTAATGTTACAGCAAAACAGATGGCAAAGTTTATAGCTCGGAACCTCATTTGTCGGTATGGTATGCCGCATCATGTAGTGACGGACAACAGAGTTCAGTTTCAAGGAGAAACGAAGGCAATGTTACAGAGGTACGGGATAGGCCACCACAAGTCATCACCGTACAGGCCACAGACAAATGGGGCAGTTGAGGCAGCCAACAAGACTATAAAGACGATTTTAGCCAAGATGACAGAGAACTGCAGAGATTGGGCCGAGAAACTACCATATGCTTTGTGGGGGTACCGAACATCAGTAAGAACAGCAACATGGGCCACACCTTACTCTTTGGTCTATGGAATGGAAGCATTGTTACCAGTGGAAGTGGGAATACAGTTTATGAGGGTTTTAGCAGAGGCAGAATTACCGGAACAAGAATGGGCCGCACAGAGGTTTGATCAGTTAGCACTGCTGGATGAGAGGAGAACGAAGTCTTTGTATCACATGCAGTTGTATCAGAAAAGACTAGCCCGGGCATTCAACAAGAAAGTACGTCCCACCAAGATCAGAAAGGGTGATTTGGTACTTAAGCAGTCAAGGCCGTCGACGACAGATCCGAGAGGAAAATTCAGACCTAACTGGGAAGGACCTTACATAGTGCAGAAGGTAATGGGAAATGGGGCAGTGAGGTTATCAGACTTGGAAGGAAACGAGTTCACCGAGCCGATCAACGTGGACAGATTGAAGCCGTACTTTGCCTGAGGGAAAAAGGACCGAGCAGTCACCAAGGGAATTGGCAGAAGACCTAACCCAACGAAGTAGGAAAATCATTCATGCATACACGTAACATTGCAATCTTTCCGTTTTTGTTTCTGTTTTGTGTTCGCAGGTTCGAAGAAAAGAGAAAGCGGCAGAAATGATCCAAACAGCGTCAACGCAGTTTCAGTTTTGGGGATGAGTCCCAAGGGGCGAGGCCCACATCAGTATCAGTCTGGGGGCGAGGCCCACATCAGCAACAGTTTGGGGCGATCCCACATTAATATCAGCTTATGGGCGAGGCCCACTTTTGTCAGCGGTGTTGGGTCGAGATGCGTGCCCAAGGTAGAGGTGCCCCCGTTGTCGGTTGTAGTTTCGGGATGCGTCCCAGGGTCGAGGTGCCCACTACATCATCAGTTTGAGGGCGAGGTCCCTATTATCAGCGGTGTTGGGTCGAGGTGCCCCCGTTGTCGGTTGTAGTTCCGGGATGCGTCCCAGGGTCGAGGTGCCCACTACATCATCAGTTTGAGGGCGAGGCCCCTATTGTCAACGGTGTTGGGTCGAGGTGCCAAGGTCGAGGTGCCCCTGTTGTCGGTTGTAGTTCCGGGATGCGTCCCAGGGTCGAGGTGCCCACTACATCATCAGTTTGAGGGCGATGTCCCTATTGTCAGCGGTATTGGGTCGAGGTGCCCAGGGTTGAGGTGCCCCCGTTGTCAGTTGCAGTTAGTGGGATGCGTCCTAGGATCGAGGTCCACTGCAGCACCAACTCAGCTCGAGGCAACAGACGAGCCAAGTAAGTGAAAATACATTGCATAACTTTGATAGGATTGTTCAAAGTCACACACTGCACAAGTCCCATCAAAGTGGGGGCGACTGTAGGCATTGCATTTTTGCATGTGAAACCCGATGATGAGTCTCAGTTGGAGGCACTACCTTTTAAGTCGCGGAAGCTGCGGGAAACGGACGTCAGAATGGATGAGTCAAGAATTGACTCATATTCGGATTAAGTTCGCTGGTTTAGCTTCGGGTTACTTGTTGGTTTTCCGTTTTAGAAATTATGCTCGGCACCACCCATCTAACCCACACAAATTTAGCCCAAACACCTAGCCAAGCCCGCCCACCCACCTAATCAAGGCCCACACGCCCATAGCCCCCTAATACACACCAAAATTAAATAATCATTAATTAAATTAAAACATTAACTAAATAAAATATTAATTAAATTAAATAAATAAATAAAATATTTACCAAACATAAAATAAGTATATGCCTAATATAAACTAATCAAATATAATCATTCCTAACTAAATAATATATTTACCAATCTAAAATATTTGACTTCGTAATCAACCCCAATCTAATCTTGTAACTTCCTAATTTATAATATTTTGTCCCCCCTCAATCTTGTGTATGCCATTCTTGAGAAGCCTAAATTAGAAACCAAGATCATATTCCTTGTGAGACAAGGTGAAGCCCTAACCATTCTCTATATAAACAACCACCACCCAAAGCCATCCTCCTCTCCCAACTACTTCAATCTCCACGGCAAAACCAATAACAAAAAAATATAAACCCTAACAGTCCACTCTCTCTAACACACGTCCAAGACATCAAGAACCTCTCATCTTACATGCAAATCATAAGCCATAAACCCTAGAAGACACCGCCCTTTGAATACCACATCCTCTATCCCCTCCATTGCCGAGTGTCAACATCCATTACCATCACCAAAATAACACCTAAAACAGCAGCAACATTCACGCAAAAAATCAGACAGAATAGCGCCCTTGTGTATGCATGCAGTGCGCGCAAAAACAACAGCCTTTTATCGAGTTTTAGCCTTTCCAACAGCCCCTAAAATACCCTAAACCAGTGAGTAAAATACTGCACATCCAACCCTTAAAAAATTACAAACAAACCTGCACAAATTAACCCTTAAAACACCCAAAACAGTCCCCAAAAACGTCAAAAACAGTGACCTGAACAGCAAGCAGAAATACAGAGGAAACAGTAGCAAAGTGGAGGCCAAACAACAGAAAAATATAGGCCAAACAACAAGCAAAATAGCAAAACAGTGAGCCAAGACGCTAAACCAGTGAACCAGAGAAGTAGCAGTGTAATAGCCCTTCCAACGGCCGTGAAACGCGAGTTCGAAAGTCAACATAAAAGGTTAGACCTGAGGGTATTTTCCACATTCATTTTCTGTTTTATTTGTATTATTTATTGAGTATTGCTTGCATGATTGTTATGTTGCATGTTGTGGCCCATTGAGTAGATAAATATGCATGGATTATGAGATATTGTATGTTATGGCTTTGGAATAAATCGAAAGATGTGTCAACTCTCGCGGTATATCGGATGGAAACCCGGACATAAATTTCATAGCCGATTCCGAATGGACGGTAGTATAATCTGTACTTGGGATACAACTCCACGTACCGCTTGAGTAAATGACACTCTCTTTTGTCTTATATTGCTTTGATTTATTTATTTTTAGTCATTTGAATTCTGCATGTTACTTTTGTATGCGTGATTCAATCGAGCGCATGGGCTTAGTAAGTGTGATGAAAGGTCCCATATTTGGAGAGGTTAAAACCCTTTACCATGATGCTTTCCGCGCCGATTGGTGTATACTCGATTGGATCCGAGATGAGTTCAATAGGATACGTGAGGTCCCCCATTGTGGATTTGTTTGTCTATGAATGTGTTGCATGCATCAGGTCTGGTTCCGTTCGAACGCGTTCTCGAACGCCATATGAACGTGAACCTTCTGTTTACCGTTCGAACGCGTTCTCGAACGCTACACGAACGCGCACACATTTTCTTAGTTTCATCATGCATCAGGTCTGGTTCCGTTCGAACGCGTTCTCGAATGCCACACGAACGTGAACCTTCTGTTTATCGTTCGAATGCGTTCTCAAACGCTACGCGAACGCGCACACATTTTATTAATTTCATCATGCATCAGGTCTGGTTCTGTTCGAACGCGTTCTCAAACACTATACGAACGTGAACCTTCTGTTTACCATTCGAACGCGTTCTCAAACGCTACGCGAACGCGCACACATTTTTTTAGTGTTTCATGCATCAGGTCTGGCTCCGTTCAAACGCGTTCTCGAACGCTATACGAACGCGAACCTTCTGTTTACCGTTCGAATGTGTTCTCGAACGCTACGCGAACGCGAACCCACTGAACTGAGTCATTTTCATCAGATTTCATACATAATTGTTCCTAGTAGCTATCCCTTCGTATGATGAATCTGATTGCTTCTCTGTATCACGCAAGATTGTGTAGGTATCATTCATCTGTATTCCCCACATGTATGAGTAAAATGTGTTTAGCGTATTACAATTCATATATCCATGTCGTGATAACATTTGAGTATTATTTCTTGTGGTATATCGGATGGAAACCCAGACATAAATTTCGTAGCCGATTCTGAATGGACGGTAGTGCGGTCTGTACTTGGGATACAATTCCACGTACCACTTGGAAAAGTGCTCACATGTGTGTTTATTTTCATATTAGTTATCTTCTTTTGCACCACGTCATAGCATGCTCACTTTAATGCCTAATTGCATCCTTAAGTGTCTTTTTGCATTATATACTTAGTTGACTCTTTTATTTGTGCATGGACATGTAATGGCTATTTGTTTATGATATGTCTATGAAATCACATGTTCGCCATCATTTAATTCGCCTTGTGTGGTTCGTGTGTGCTTGTGTTTCCATGAATACAATATGCCAATGAAGTTGTATGTTCGTTGCTACTTTGATGTACTTTCAAGCATGCAATCTTAGATGTGAAATATATGCAAATTTAGGTGTAAGTTTTATTTTTGTGCATGTGAACTTAGAAGCATGATACTCTTGGAAATAAGTGTTACTTAAGCTTGATTAAATTATTACACAAATCCTCTCATTACAAGTGACATAAGTAAGGGACCATTCCGAACCCAACGGTTTGAGGTCTTCCCTTGCGAGGGGTGAGTGCGGCCTTAAATCTCATTTTCCCGGTTCGCACCGGGTGGTGACTCTATTATTCTCCGATTTAGTCCCCCGTGACTACTCCGTACTCCCAACCGGGCCACGAGCCCGGGACAGCTGCGTCGTCCAGTTTCTGTGTTCCCACAATAGGGCAATAACCAAACTAACATGTCATATCATATAACATATTACATTGATAAATTAACCATATTTTGTTGAATATGTGTGTGTATGTATATATGTATGTATGTGTGTGTGTGTGTGTATATATATCCCAATTCAACAACAATCCCTCACTTGGTTAATATATCAATCTAAAAATTAATTTATGTTATAATGCATAAATAAAGATGTTTTCAAAGCATTAACAAAATTTAGGTTGATTATAACATTGAACCTAGATTTTAAGTGTCAACACGTGAAGATACAATTCACACACAATAATAATTGATTTTCAAAAGTTCTAGCAAATCAATCAGCACTTTTATGACATTATACTCTATCATTTCAGTGAAATATTTAGAAAGATCAACAATATACATTTTGTTAGAAGCGGCACCACTTCTCATATTCACATATTTGGAGTTCCTTTCACCTTCTTTAACTCCATTTAGAGTAAAACTCATCCTCTTTTATATAATTACTAAATATTTCATTGAGTAACTCAGTCGCTGATTTATAACTTATTAGTACCCATTAAACTTAAGGTCTATTAGTATAATAGAGTTAAGTTGGGTCCCCGTCATAAGCGACTAATAAAGAAAAGGTTTTCAAACACATCCTTATTGATGTAGTTCTTATTAAATCTCTCGAGAGTGCTTTAATTAGTGGGTCTACAAGATTTTTACAAGAACTCACAGTAACTACACCATCCGATAATAATTATCGTACATACTCATGTCTCAATCTTATATGTCAGATTTTCTATAATGGATCTTAATCAATGTTCTGGATATAGTAGCTTCATTATCATAGTATAAAGAAATATGTGGCATCGGTTGAGGCCACACCATTATATCTAGTAATAAATTTCTCAGCCTCTCTGTTTCTTTGTCTACTACTGCCAAAACAACAAACTCCGAATTCACAGTAGAGTGAGTTATGCACGTCTGTTTCATGTAAGCTCAAAAAATAGCTCCTCCAGTCAATGTAAATATCCATCTCGAAATTGACTTATTATCACTTACACTAGTAATCTAAGTAACGTCAGAGTATTCTTATAGGACAACTGAAAACTTATCATAGAACAATCTCAATGCTTGTGTTCTTTTAAGATATCCAATAACCCTAGCAATAGCCTTATAGTGTTCAACAATTAGATTGTTCGTATATCTTGAGAGCTTACATATTGCAAATGAAATATCTGGTCCAGTGCAATACATAACATACATCAAGCTTCCTATTACACTAGTATATTCCAAGTGAGCCACTGTTCTCCCTGAATTTTCAGTTAACTTACAGGAAACATCATACAAAGTATTTGCTTCTTTTATAACCAAGTGATTAAATTTGATAATCACATTGTCAATATAATATGATTGACATAAAGTAAAATCTCCACTATGTTTCTTAACTTTGATACCCAAAATAGTATCTACCCCGTTTAGATCTTTCATCTTAAACCTTGAGGAAAGATACTTCATAGTTGTATCAATTCCTATTATATTTGTACATATGATAAGCATGTCATCGACATATAAACACAGTATGATTGGAAAATTCTTTGTAAATTTGATATATACACACCTATCGGTACCATTATGTTGAAAGTCATTTTAAAGGATAACTTCATCAAATTTTTCATGTCATTCTTTGAGTGCTTGCTTTAAGCCATATAATGACTTCTTTAGCACACAAACTTTCTTTTCATTTTCGGGAAGTACAAAACCCTGAGATTACTTCATGTACATTTCCTCAACAAGATATCCATTTAAAAATATAGTCTTAACATCTATTTGAAGCACATATAAATCATATATAGAAGCTAAAGCTAGCAATAATCTTATAGAATATATTCTAGCTACTGATTCATACGTGTCAAAATAGTCTACACCTTCTTTTTGCCTAAATCATTTAGCCAAAAACCTAACTTTAAAGATTTGTATAGATCCATCAGTATTATATTTTCTTCTAAATAATCATTTACATCCAATAGGTTTAGATCCTTGAGGCATATTTACTATGGTCCAAGTTCTATTAGCCATAAGAGAATTCATCTCATCATTAATTACCTCTTTCCAGAATGCAACATCTCTTGAATACATTACTTCTTCAAAGGTTTTCATATAATCCTCTAACTTTAGTAACATGGGTATCTTGTTTGTTATTTTTTCACTGTTGCCTTCAATAAAGAAGACAACATCTTGAGAATATATGAAATCGGGATCTAACTTCTTTAATTTCTTAGGTCTTTGACTTCTTCAAGGTTCATTAGGTATTATCTCTATTATTTTGCTCACTGAACCTTGTACTTGAATTTTGTCATTGTTTAACTCTTGTGTTTGTCTAGAAATTTCAGTAGAATCGTCATAAGATAACTTATCTTCAAATAATTCAACATCTTTGGATTCTATAATAACATTAGATATTATAATCTAATCACCGATAAAATTTTGAATGTTGTGCATATCCAACAAACACACTCTTAAAGGCTCTTGGTCCTAACTTAGTCTTTTGAGGATTTGGAACCTTATATTAAGATAAACAACTTCATACCTGTAAGCATCCAAGATTTGGCTTCTTATTATTCCAAATTTCATATAGAGATAATTTTAATTTCTTATAAGGTATTCCATTGTGTAAATGACATGCTACAAGTAAAGTTTCTCCCCACAAACTAAAGATAGTTTGGCATTTAACAACATGACATTAACCATTTCAACCAATGTCATATTCTTCCTTTCAGCCAAACCATTTTGTCATGGTATATATGGAGCACTTGTTTGATGAATAATTCCATTATTTTTATATAAATTGATTGTCAAAGTAGTCACCATATATATCACTTCATAGAGATTTTATTCTTCTCTCTTTCTGATTTTCAACCTCATTTTTTTATAAACTTGAAACATATTAAATGCTCTACTCTTGGTTTTAAATAAACATAAGTGTACTTAGAGGCGTCATCTATAAAAGTGATAAAATACTTATACTTATTTTAGGAAAATGTTTATTGGTCATTTTAGCTTGTACACATATTTCATATTTTTCTTTTACTTCATTATTTAAATTAATAAATCCATGGTTATACATGAATTTCAATGACCTAAAATTAACATATCCTAACCGATTATGCCATAAAGTAAAATAGTCAAACATATAAATAGAAACATGTGTATTATTATTTTAATCAAAGCGTTACAAATATTGAGTTTGACCATCCCCCATAAGAGTACCATTTCCCAATAGACTTCATTCTTAGATAAGATTAACTTATCAGAATCTAAGACAGCTTTATACCCCTTTATATAATAAATCACCAGACACAAGATTCTTCCTAATTTCTTATACTGACCAGCCTAAACACACACGTATAACGCAAACGCACGTATCGTTCAAGTAGTATAAAAATATCGATCCCACGAGGACTTAATTCCTATTGTTGTTATTAATTATTGAATCTATTTATTTAGAAATATCTAATTGAGGGAGAAGTGAAATGATTGCTTGAATGATTTGATTTGTAGATTTGCTAAATAAAAAAGATAAAAAGACAAAAAAATACTAAGGAAAATTAAAGACTCAAAGATCTAGGGTTGTGAATCTTTCTAATATCTTTAAAAAGATGAAGTGATTATTTTAAGTTTGTGTAATAAATCAGTTTACTAACCTGGAACAAGAATTTATGCGAAAGCATCTGTCGATGGTCAGACACAAATACCCAGTTTAATCCAATTGAACCATATGTCTATGTCAATTAAATTACCTTGATTCATTAAGTTTAAATTCCAATTATGGCTACCCCCGCCCGACAGGTATATGTCTATCATGTAAGAAAATCTATTAAAGGGTTATCTATCCTCAAAGAAGATCGTGGGCTATTAAGTCAAAGGTTGAAACCTAAAATCTCTATGTCTAGTTCATTTTAGATTTACCACATCAATCTTATTGGTGATCAAACAACAAGAAGCATTTAAGACTTAATAAGTAAACCTTTAAATTACTCAAATTATAAAATAACCTCTTATAAACCGGTGATATTAGATTTCATCACAACTTAGAAAACTAACTTAGTTATAACACATAGTTATGACAAGTAAAAAAGACATAAAATTACTAAAAAGTAAATGCAGAAAAATAAATAAAATGTTAAGGTAAAAGGAATTAACTTCTACTATTAACTATTTAGATATCTCCCATAAAATAATATATAATCTTGTGATAATTTTACCAACCAGCCATATAGGCGGTAACCTGATTAAGTCAAATTAAGATAAACCAGCCATAAAGGCGGAACAAGAAATAAACCAGCCATAAAGGCGGAACAATAATTAAACCAACCGACCAGTATGGCGGTATCCTCATTAAGTCAGGTTTTAAATAGTTTATATATTATATTTTAGGGAGATTAATCTAAATAGCAATAGTAAAAGAATTACCTTTTTACCTCAGCATGGAGAAGTTACCCTCGCATAGTAAAACGGTAAAAAGTAAAAATAAAATTACTATTAAAAAAAATAGAATTATTATTATTACTTCAGAACTTAATTAAAACTAACTATAAAACTGAAATTAAAAGAAACTAAGAAGAAAACTCCCTATTTACATCAGAGGATTTCAAGGAAAAGGTACATTTGAAACTGAAATTTGAAGCTGAATTTATAGGCCCCGGTAGACCTTGGGCGTCGTGACGCCAAGGGCTTTGGCGTCGCTACGCGATGACGTGGCGCGACCTTATTGGTTGCTCGGTATCTCACCGAACACGTGGCAGGGCGGCTGAAAACTTTCGGCTCGTTGAATTTTTGACACGTGGCAAGGCGGCTGGCTGAAGTCGGCTCGTTGAATTTGTGACACATGGCATGCGGCGCACGTTAGCAGATCGCTTGTGATGATGACACGTGGCACGGCGCACGTTAGCAAAGTCAAACTTCTCAAATTCTGACTTGTGGACCCGGCGCACGTTAGCAGCAGCTCGGCGCATGTTAGGCGTCGCGACGCGAAAAATTACAAAAATGTCCTTTTTGCCAATTTTCACAGTTTTGCTCCAAATCACCTCCAGAATGTCCTGAAACTTTATTTATCTACAAAATAACACAAAACACATCAAAATATTCACAAAACTCAAGAAACTATACAAAATATTAAGTTAAATGAGTGAGAAATAGTGATAGTTTTACCACTCATCATATACATGTAACACATTTACCAAAATTAATTTCTTGCCATAGGTAAATTGAAGTTCTACATTTTCACTTTCAAGGACCTTGGCGGAATCGTTATCCCCCCTTAAAATCTTGTGTTCCTCATTTGAATCTTTATATTGTTTGAATTGGGACCTATCATTGCATACATGCATTGTGGCTATCGAATCAAACCACCAATCTTTTGAGATTGATGTTGCTGCCATATGTAAATTTATTACCATGCCAATGTGTAAATCTGTCACCATTGCCACTATTTCATAGGTATATTTTAAAACGATATTTATTGAGTTATTTGTTGTTTTCTACTTTTTCAAAGCCTACAATCTCGGTTGAAATGACCTTTCTTTTCGCAGTGATAACATGCCTTATTTTTCTTATCTTTGTTGGTATTCTCAATTTTTTAGGCTTTCCTTTTGTTATTGTTTCCTTCAGAATTATTGTGAGACTCTCTCATGAATATGATTCACTTTGGATCCTAGTTCAGCAACCAATATCTTTTCACGCACACGAGTTTCCTCCCCAATCCCTATGTGCTTTGTGAGTTGATCCATTGTAAAACTTTTCGAAGTGTGGAGAAGTTTCTCTCTGTAATTGTTCCAAGTTGGAGGCAATTTTGCTATGATTGCCCCCACTTGCATTGCCTTAGAAACATTCACCTTCAAATCCTTTAATTTGGAAACCAAAACTTATAATTGATGGACTTGATCGAATATAGATTTTATGTCAACCATAATGTATTCAAAGTAGCAAAAAATTAGGAACTTGTCTACACTTTATTTTTCTGTATTGTATTTAGTCTCAAGAGCGCTCCAAATTTCTTTTGGTAAAGACATTGAAGTAAACAAATCATAGAGACTGTCTGACAGTGAGTTGAGAATATGTCCTCTACAAAGCACTTCATCCTCTTGTCTATTTAGTCTCGTTGTTGTGATTTCAACGTAATCATCAGGTTTTGATACATGCAGATCTGGTAAACTCGGATCCAATATGTATGCAATCTTCAATATTGTGAGAAGAAATATCATCTTGTCCTTCCAACATGTGAAGTTTGTTCCATCAAACCGATCCAATATAATAACTTCTTGATTCATCATCTTTACTATAGAATTCAAACTAGACTCCATGCAAATGTTGTTCTAAATTATTGGGGAACTTACAATGGGAAATCTAGTTTTAAGGCGTGTATGACACTTTCTTAGAGCAATATGTGCCTCCAGTATGTGTTGTAATTGTTGCAAGATAAATACACTCTAAGATACAACAAAACTTAGAGATGCAACACAACACTTGTTGAATCTCTACTTGAGAACTTATTATATGAAAAATGTTATATTTGATGAATCATTTTTGTGCTCTATATATAGGCAACCAAGATTTGCCTCCAAAAGACATACTTTTTAGTCATGTTTTTCTGAACCAGTGTCGCATTGTCGCGCCAATGACTTGCCATTTTGTATCAATGTCTCATTGTCGTGCCAATGAGTAACCATTGTCACGACAATATTGGTTATAATATATTTTATGTCTCAGCCTCTCATTGTCGCGACAATATAAGACATATGTCTTTTTCGTTCTAGAGGACACCCCGCGACCTGATCTGGCAGATCGATCTCCGATAAGTCAACATATGGTAATAATTGAATCAACATGTCATATCATATAACATTTTACACTGATAACGTAGCCTAAAAAGGAGAAACATATTCTACTCTCGATCTCAATAATTTATGTGAGAATGTCCACCAATTGATTAATGAAAATTTTGCAAAATTTACATATATTTTGATTTTTCCTTGGAAACAATTTTTATTAGATGATTGTCCAAATTGTTTCACATGTATTTTTTGGTTTCTTAATTTAGTTGATATGAGCCTTGAAAAATTATTAGTGATCTCACTGTGATTTATGGTCATTGTCATTAATTGCAAGTAGTTGAAAAGAATGGAGTGATTTGATTATAGTCATTTGCAAAAATAATTGACGGACTAATGATGAAGAATTTGATTCTTAAAATGTAGAATTACCCCCATTGAAAATTAGGCCATTAACCATGTCATTGTCAACTTCCATATCTTACCCAAAAAGCATGAAACTACCAAATTAGCACAGGTTATTTATTATATCATGACTCATTTTTCAGTTTCAATTTGTTTTTTTTTTTTTTCTTTTTTAAATATATATATTTATTTATTTAACTACTATAATCAAAGCAACTTGCAAGCTGCATGAAGATAATCAATACCTTATTATGATAACAAACACAATTACAAGTTTCAAGCACTTAGAGATTAGAGAAAATATAATGTTTCAGAAGTTCCCAAAGTTGAAAAAATAGAAATAAATAAATAAATAAATATGAGCCATGAAGTGAGTTGTGCCAAATTAAAAATCTGATAAATTCCTTGGAATGTTTTAAGTTTGAAAAGTTTTGTAAATCATAAATTATAGGTCCCACAGCCACAGGACAGGGAGTTGTGCTACACATTTTCACCAAACCTTTCCACCATGTGCAATAAAATTTAAATGTATTTATAGATAAGAGGATAGCCTATGGTATGATTATTGTTTTGTGAATAAAATATTCGAATCGTGAAATCATTTTCTTCCTGAAAATAGTGTTTTTATAAATTAACAAATATATATATTCATAAAACTGCATACATATTATATTAATTTATATAGATTGTAACAATTAAAAAAATCTAAAAACCAACGTTTAAAAACAAATACGTGTATATACGCACAATTATATTGTTACATCAACTATATGTTTTTATTACCAATCACACATTAAATATATGAATTTCTTTAATGACATCTTGTATGTGCTTTTATATATATATATATATTATTGTCATTATTTTTTGTATTTATTTATTTTTTTTCTATTTCATTTGTCATTGTCTATCTCAAATTTCCTTTCTTTTCAAATTCAAAATGTTTCTTCTAAGGAAAGGACCAAAACAAACAAAGCAAGATTTGGAACATACACATTTAAAAAAATAATAATAATAAAAAATCAATGATCTCCATTTTGAGACTACTTGAGCCACCAACCATGATAAGAACATATCTGTATAGGTAGTTTCATATCATAGCCTCTTTATAGAACAAACCCTAATATTATCAAATACCAAAACGACATCAAACTTTCTACACCAAACGACATTGATTTTTAAAAAAAAACAAAACAAAATTATATATTAATTAATGATTTTATGAAATAGTGTCCAACAAAGAATATGTAGTACAGCCAAAAAGTGATAGATTTCAAAGGATGATTAAAAAGCCTTTAATCGGCTGGCAAAAGCATGCTCGCTATTTCTTTAATTTATTGAAAGTTTCAATGCAGAAGCAAACTACTACTACTACTACTTTGATAACTGCAATTTTTTTTTTTTTTTATTTTTTTTTTAATTTCATGCTTAGCACATCATCATTACATAAAGAGATAATATTATAGGAAAAACCCACCTTAAGGTCCCTGTACTCTCAATGTTTTTTACATTATACCCCTGTACTAAATTTTCTACACATTGCACCCCTATACTCTCAATATTTTTTACATTGCACCCCTGTACTAAATTTTCTACACATTGCACCCCTGCACTCTCAAAAATTGACATTCCACCCTTATTTTAACGGCAAGTTAACAGAGTTGAGAAATATTCTAACATCACCCACCCTTATTTCGGATTGGACCGATCAAATTTTTTTACTTTGAAGTTATGATAGGGCGCATAACTATATTATGCCTCTTCTGATACATTCAAAAATCCAACTAATTTATTGTAAAAACTAGATAAAAACTACGATCTTGGAGTGTTATTAATGAACAACAAAAAACAAACAAAGATGCTTCACGGTTATCAGACATCATTCCTAAAGAACGACAACGAGTATTACATGTCATGCGTGCACATTTATAGCAAACACCCATTTTTTTAGCTCTTCTCTTTTTAGCATAGATGATTCTTCCTAAACCAGGCAGATATGACACAAATAAGGGTGGGTGATGTCAGAATATTTCTCAACTCTGTTAACTTGCCGTTAAAATAAGGGTGAAATGTCAATTTTTTGAGAGTGCAGGGGTGCAATGTGTAGAAAATTTAGTACAGGGGTGCAATGTAAAAATATTGAGAGTACAATGGTGCAATGTGTAGAAAATTTAGTATAAGGGTGCAATGTAAAAAACATTGAGAGTACAAGGGTCTCAAGGTGGGTTTTTCCTAATATTATATAATAATTAAAATTTGTTTTGGTCAATTTCGTTACCTTTATTAAATTGTTAGTTGCTTATGTTTCTACTACATAGCCGTTATAATTGAAAATTTGAGTTCTACTAGGAGATGTTTTAAAATAAAAAAAAAGTACAAAGCATACCTTAATGATGCCTACAATCTTAGAAATTTCATGTTAATGGCATGACTTAAAAGACCTTATAAAAAAACATTAAATAAAACTTTTGTTTACACAGCTCTTAGGTCCAATCTTAAATGAAAAAAATAGCAAAACTCTCATAATGTTTTATTAAGTGAAACTCTCATAATCTTTTAAAGTTAAACGAAATCCCTCTACATGAAATTTTACTATAAATATTTTGGTTCTTAATATAAAACATGAAGTAAGGATGACAATTGAGAATATCTTATCCTGAATCGATCCTGACACATTCCATCTTGATTTTGATTTAAGATGAAAAATCATATCGATCATGTCACATTTCATCCTGATTGTGATTCAATAAGAAAAATCATATCGACCCTATCACATTCCATTATGATATATTGAATTGGGATAATTCCAAACCAAATGGTAATAGATCCATAATTCTGATCAATATTATGGATTTCTTATATTAAAATTCGAGTTTTTTAAGCATGGTTTTATCTTAATTTTAACACATGAAGGCGATTTCACTTAATTTTACCAAACATCAGGACGTATTCACTCATTTTTACGAACCCAAAATGACGGTTGTCATTTTAATTAAAGTAATAATATGCTTATTGATGTTAAGATATAAAATATGTATATGTGGTATTTTATGTGTCTATTGGTGTTAATAATTAATAGGTTAATGATGAGATAATTAAATTAATTATTTACAAAAAATTATTAGTGACACATCACTTTATATGTAATTTCTTACATATTGAGAAATGTATTTGGAGCATTAGATGAATGTTTAGAAATAATGTCAAAAAGTTTGGGCAAGGGTTATGAAACTTTAATAGCTTAATTGATGTATAGTAAATAAAAATATGAAATAAAATCTACAAAGTCAAGCCATTTAACACATAGCTTTCATTAGATGGCACTTGGACGTTTAAGGTGGCTAAGCAATACCCTATTGACTCTACTTGATAAAGATCTTCCCTCAATCCCCTAACGTTGTGTCACTTTCGTTCCTTATCACCACATCAGAAACCCTAATTCAAAACTAGACTGTAATATCATAAGGGAAAAAAAAATATTTGAGTGTGACATAAAAGCTGACCCTAGTGAATTGGATATTCTTAAGACACAAAATGTATGGCCATTAGAGGACAAGTAGTTAGGTTGGTTTGAAGAATCGACTTTTTTAATCATTAAAAAATATTTTGAAAGCTTAGAAGAAGTAAGTTTATGATGCCCCAAAAGTCGTGGTTTGTTGGTGTATGACTTATGATCTCACCTTGAAGTCATGAGTTCGAATTCAAGGAGTGCGTTTCTTGTAAGAGTCTGGGACAATCGGGGGATTTTACATGCTCCGCTTAAGTCCGGAATGGGGTGTTTGATGACAGAATTTCTAACAATTCCAAAAAAAAATTTATGATGTAACAATTTGTATATCTCTTGTCAACCTTTGAAAGACATGAAATGAAAAATGCTTTACAATAGCTAGAAAATGAACATTTGATGAGAAATTTTTTGATGCTATTGTTATATGAGTAACGTGATATCACTAACTAATAATTACTTAACATGTAGAAATTGTGTTAAACAAAACTATCGTTTATTAGTTGTTTGTTACTATTTTAGCACATATAACAATGTATTATTAGATCATTACATGAGTGATGTGGTATCGTCATCATATGGTAGAATTTTTCCTCTTTGGTATCGTTTAATATTCCGAAATTTTTAATTGTATCTTTCTTTATTTTGTAATTCTTGGTTTAAGATTGCGAATCAAACATGCCCTTGTCAATTTGACTCTCATGTTTGAAAACACAGTTGAATCCGCAACTTTGTATGGGCTTGATGACGACCAAATCGGCCCAGCCCATGATTTGAGGCTTGGACTTCGAAGCCTTACCCAATTGCCTTTAAAAAATTGGAGTCTTACTATTGACACCCATTTGTATTATTATAAATCCCCAATTTTTTTATTCATAAAAGGAAATTTTAAGAGCATCATCTATTGAATGGGTAATTTGTATGAGCAAAGGTGATAACGCCAATTGAATTATATAACATAGGGGTCGCAGAAGTTTTTTTGGGAGCCAACTTACTTTATTAAATTAGATATATTCTTACAAAAGATAATTAATCATATTATTTGTTTGAAAAATTAGAAAAATTAAAGTAAATATTTATTAAAATATAATAATTTAATAATGTCAATAATTTTATATTATAATTACGTAATCAATTAGAGAAAATTTATTATTTTCACATAAAAATTAACAATAACTTTATAATACACTTAAATATATATATATATAAATTTTTATAGGGTTTTGTGTTTAGGGTGAGGCTCTAGGAGACCGAAAATTATATTATGTGCCGGGTGTATATATCATCTCTCTCACAGCAGGTGGGCCCCATAAATGTGTGGGGGCCCGCCTACTGTGAGAGAGATGACATATACACCCGGCACATGATAACCACCTCCTAGGTGACCGCCTAAGTTGGCTAAGGGTCGAGCCACCTATAGAAGACATGTATTAAATGAAATATTTATTTATTTAGTTGTTTTTATTATTTAACACGCATGATAATGTATTATTAAGTTATTACATGAGTGATATGGTATCACTATTGAAATAACTTAGTGAAATTAATTGACGAGATTGTGTAAATAATATTATATATGTAATTGGAAAAAAAGGTTTCATATTATGAGACACAGTGATTGAATTCGTTTGTTGGTTAACTAATTTTAATACCGTTTGAAAACGATGCCCAAGAAGATATATAGATAAAAAGATGACTATGAATACAGATTATATATGGCATGTTATACAATTGTCAAACATGGTCTATTAATATTATTTTGTATTCTTTTAAATTTAAGGGCATTTGAGATAATAATATTTAGGTAAAGATGTGGATGATAAAATAATTCCGACATGTACAACTTAAATTTTTAAGTGTCTTAGTGAGGAAAATGAGATTAAATAGTGTTATCATGTGTTAAGCGATGACGGTGAGATTTAAATTGATATCATTTTCTTGATTTTAATGAGACAATGACTTTAGATATAGTTCGATAATATCAAATAATCTATATAATCAATTTTAATTAAAAATTTGATTTGATTTGATTTGGTTTGGTTTATTCTTTTTGAAATTACGAGATATAGCCACTATAAGAAAATGCACTTTTAGCGTCCAATTATTTCGCGTCGAAATTAAATTCGACGCTAATAAACACTTTTAGCGTCGTAAATAATATTCGACGCAAAATGTCAATATTTTAGCGTCGAAAATTATATTCGATGCCAAATTGTCTGCTTTTAGCGTCGCATTTATAAAACGACGCTAAAAGTAGTAATTTTAGCGTCGAAAAATTATCGACGCTAAAGTTTTTCAACTATTCTCATAATTTTTTGCGCCGATATAGACTGCGACGCTAAATGTTACACTTTTAGCGTCGAAACAAATTTTCGACGCTGTAAATTTGACATTTACCGTCGAAAAAAATGTGTTGCTAATGGTTTATGACGATACCACCGACAATCTGTTAACCTTTAGCGTCATAATTTAATTTCGAAGCTAAATATCAGACATTTAGCGTCGAATTGAGGACTTCGACGCTAAAGCTATATTAAAATGCAGAATGCTACCAACCATTCTTCCCTCTTCTGCTTTTTCTCTCATCCTCTTCAATCTCATCCTCTGCAATCTTACTCTCTCATCTGCAGCCTCACAACTCTCCTACAATTTTCAATAAAACTGTAATTAATTTTCCATAATGTAAATCTTCTTTCATATATCTTTATTATTTTTCTTTATATTTGCAAAGAATAATTATATAACTCACTTAAGTATTTCAGTTTAACCTTTGTAAAAAATTATGGTTTTCATTTTTTATATTTATGTTTATTACATACTTTGTGTTAGTGGTTTATGATACACATATGTAGATTAGTTAATTAACTAAATATATTTTATTTTGTAAACTAATTAATTAATCAACTGAATATATATGTGTATGCTTAAATAAATAATTAATGAATTGGTGATGTTGATGAGTTTAATATGATGTCTACTAATTATATTTTTATATTTAGATATTTGGCTGAAATGGATAGAAATTGGATGAGCTCGGTGGATAGATTGAGTGCTGAATACCGTAATGGAGTGTATGAGTTCATGGAATTGGCAAAACAACACATTGATGCAGAATGTCGTGTTCGGTGTCCATGTACAAACCGTTTGAATAGGAAAAAGAAACGGTTAGATGAAGTTCATAATCATTTATACATGTTGGGAATATCACCAACTTACCGTACGTGGATTTATCACGGTGAGCAGTATAATTCTCAATCACGATTTATTGATTCCGGTGAAGGGAGCAGTAGTTACAATCAACCTGCAAACAATGAGATAACTGATGCTTTTCATGACTTACAAGGTCCACAACTTGGTCATAGTGCTAGTGGTGACATACCAGTGTTAGGTGGAAATGATCAAAATTTATTTATTGAACTGCTTGATGAGGCCAAAAAAAATTCCATTTGAAGGTGCTGGAATGTCGATCTTGAATTTCGTTGTGAAATTATTACACATTAAAGTGATCAACAGAATGACCAACAAAAGTATTGATATGATGCTAGACTTACTGGGGCAAATGTTACAGGTTGGAAGCGAATTGCCTAAGTCGTATTACGAGACAAAGAAAATATTGCGTGATCTTAGAATGAGGTATGAATCCATTCATGCTTGTAAGTATGTCTGTGTATTATTTCGTGCCGAGTATGAATCACTTGAATATTATCCGATATGTGGTGAAAGTCGATACAAAGTCTATGGTATGGGGAAAAAAGTACCTCAAAAGATATTACGATATTTCCCATTAACGCCCAGGCTGCAGAGGTTGTTCATGTCACAACACACAGCGATTGACATGATGTGGCATCATGAAAAGAGGATCGGTATGGAGGGCATACTCAGACATCTTGCGGATGGAACCGAGTGGAAGGAATTTGATGACATGTACCCCCGTTTCGCTGAGGACCCCGTAATGTCAGGTTAGGTCTCGCCTCTGATGGTTTTAACCCGTTTGGGAATATGTACAACTCTTACAGCATGTGGCCCGTTATTGTTATTCCATATAACTTACCTCCATGGAAATGTATGAAAGATCTGTTCATGTTTATGTCATTGCTTATCCCTGGTCCACGTTCCCCTGGTAAAAATATGAATATTTACTTAAGACCATTGATCGAAGAGTTACAAACATTATGGAATGTGGGTGTGCATACTTATGATGCATCTTCTGAGCAGTATTTTCAGATGCATGCCGCATTATTATGGACTATTAATGATTTTCCAGCTTATGGTTCATTATCTGGATGGAGCACTAAGGGATACATGGCATGTCCAGTTTGTGCGGGTCAAACACCTTCACAATGATTACAGAGTAAAATAGGATACACAGGGCATATGAAATTTCTTGAGTTAAGTCATCCTTGGCGGAGAAGTAAATTATTCAACGGTCAACAAGAACCTCAGATTATGCTCAGTCCATTGTCTGGATTCGACATACTTTGCCAACATCAACATCTCAGAGACATCACACCAGAGAAACATCCTAATAATAAAGATAAAAATCGAAAACGTCAACCTGAATAGTTGAATTGGACATGAAATAGTATTTTCTTTGAGTTAGAATATTGGGGGACTCTGAGTTTGCGACGTAATTTGGATGTAATGCATATAGAAAAAAAACATATGCGAAAGTTTAGTGGGCACACTCTTCAATATTCCGGATAAGACGAAAGACATTGTAAATGCTAGATTGGACCTAAAAAATCTTAGAATTCGCAATGAATTGCATTTACAGGTCACTCCTCGAGGTCTTATTAAGCCACCTGCTAGTTACGTGTTAACTCAATCAGAGAGAAAATCATTATGTGATTGGCTGAAAATGGTTAAATTTCCTGATGATTATGCATTGAATATTGGACGTTGGGTCAGAGATGATACAATAACGGGATTAAAGAGTCATGACTGTCATGTGCTTCTGGAGATTCTCCTTCCTGTTGGCATTCGACCTTATATGCCACCGAATGTATGCGACTTCGTATTTGATCTATGTGGCTTCTTTAAACAATTATGTCAGAGGACATTAACCACATCTGTTATTGACAAACTTGAGCGAGGAATCGTGATAACCATGTGTAAGCTGGAGCGAATATTACCACCCACTTTTTTTGATGTGATGGTACATCTTGCCGTGCATTTACCTTCTGGAGCTATGAATGGATGTCATTGTAGGGGTTTTAGGGCCAGAATCCGGTAACGCAGCGGAAGCGGTGGAAAATCAAATTTTCCGATTTCAAAACTTTTTCTCGGATTAATTAAATAAACATATTTATTTGATTATCCAATAATCAAATTATAAAATAAAATTCAAATAAATCATATTTAAGTGAATTTACCGAATTGCCCTTACACTTGGTATTTAGTCCATTTTAGTCCGAAATTGATCTAATCAATTTTGAATGATTTTAAATCATTTCTAAGATGAACTTAGCATGTTCAAAACATCAAAACACCAAAAGCACCAAAAATCCCAAATTTATAATCCTTGGCCGAATGCACCTCCAATGTGCCATTTTGTGCACTTTGTCATTTCATGCATCAAAACACATCAAGATGTAATCCAATGAACATGAAACTTTATATGCATCATATACACATCAAAATGCACAACATATATGAAAAGCCCCAAATTTGGAATTGATCATGAACCGTAATTTTTCAATTTCATCAAATTGGACAAATTAGACCAAATTGGTTAAATCCAATGCTTCAATCATGTTTCTTCCATCCAATCAAAGTCTCAACACAATGAAACAACTCAAGATCAAATCTAGGTCATCTAAGAGTGGGTCAACAACTCTAGATTAGCAACAAGGTTTCCAAAACCTTAAAAGAACACTTATAACTACACTAGTCACAAGCTTCTCCCATTATACATGCTCCACACTTTCACCAAACATTTATCCATCAAAAACACAAAGAATAAAGAATAGAAAACTCAAGAACATCACAAGATGTTGCCCACAACAAGAGGAACAAATTACTCTCTAATGGAAGGTTGGAAATACTTACTATTTTCAAGCTTTTCTTGATTTTTTCTTCTTTTCTCTCTAGCATTCTTTGCCTTCCTTTAATGGAGTTTTTGGTTAAAGTGTATTAGGTTAAAAGCAAATGAAATGAAAAACAATATATACAAGCTTGAAAAAGCCCTTGGACGAAATTGGTAAGGCAAATTACAAGAATATTAATTTCATTTCATTTGTCTTTCATTTGTTCAACTTGGTTAAATATCTAAAACAACTTTAAAGATATTTAATTTAGTCAACAAATGCAACTTAGAAAAATATAACTCTTATATTTTAAAGTGTCATGGCCGAAATTGATAAAGAATAAAGGAAAAAATATTTTTCATTTTCAAACAATTTTGAACAAATATCTTAAGAAGTCAAAATCAATTTGACAACTTTTCCTTTAATGTAAAGTCAAACTTTTACACTTATAAATCATTTCCTAACTTTATCATTTGGTGATATATTTATATTTTAATTATATTAATCATTTAACAATTAAATAATTAAATAATTAATTAAATACAAATATATCAAATATATGTATTATATTTACTTTAAATATCTCAAATACATATATTGATGATATATGTCAAATACCTTTATTTGACTATTTATTAATGTGTATTCAATAACATCATATATTAAATACAAATACACATTAATTAGGAAATGACGGTTCGGACCCGTTCGCATGTATTTTCGTTTAACGATTAAACGATTTATAAATAATCATCATTATTCATAAATGTTGCTTAGTGCTCTACGAGTATGTTTCATTATTGAGACTCTCTAGATTCAGGTATATCCGTCATGAAATCCAATTTCGTGTCCATAATCTATCCACCCGTAGATTATGACGATCACAGATAATCTCACTGAATCATACAGGTCGAGGTCATTGCATACGTATAATCCCTCTGTCACAGGTATCCAGATAATCCCAGAGATATAGATGTAAACGTCAAATCTCTATAGGTATTATCTCGTCGACGTATCTATTAGCAATCTCTAAATAACACTCGGAACTTACTTCCGAAGTATACTATGGCCACAGATTTAACAGACTGCTAATTATATATGGACTACCTATGCTCTGTACACAGAACTGACGGATCCTATCTTGACACACACAGGATATCCTGAGGATCGATCCACACCCAACGAACAGGCGGAGGTCTGATCTAAATAGATCGGTGACGTGACTGCCATCTAAGTGTGGAGGATGTCTCATACATCCACAGTGGTATCTCAAGTCGAATGACCACTATGCTACTCAACCCGTGAAGATTCTTATTGACGTTGGTGTACCATCCATTAAGAATCTTCGGTGAGTCGTTCAGTGTTTATCCACTATAAACACCTACACGTCTATACGAGTCTCCCTAGACTCATGGTTCATTGGGATAAACCATCGGACCAAGTCTCGATATACGACATGTACTGGTCTCAACGGATTTGACTAACCGACCCGTGTTAGCAAATCTTGACCAGGAACTATGTTTGATAATATCATATAGCAGTGACACTTCCCAATGTCAATTACAAACTAACTTTGTAACTGTGTACTGCATTATATATTATCGGGCCTTGTCTAATATATACATATCACTAAACCACATTTAGTTTCAATCTAATCGTAATCAGATCGAATACGTATATAAGAACAAGAGGTGCAACCATAAATAAGTAATATTATGGAATAAGGGGATGTTCGTATTCATGAATCAGACATAAATACGGTCCGGATTGGCGTTCTGAGCACCAACCCCAACAATTTCTCCCACTTGCTCTAGTGTCAATCCACGGTATCATATACTCATCTCAATGTGCATCGTATGCACATGGCCCTCAAAAGCTCACCCAGTACTTAAGAGGTAGGCAACAAAAACAAGTCCGCTATGACATATTGAGTTTGTCAAACAAACTCCATCGTTTCCCATAGTCAGCATCATTCATATTTTGTAGAATCTAGATTATACATTAATATGACTCTGATGCTACATCAGTATTGTGCTACAGCTACTAAGTTGTCCAAGTATTTAAGGATCAAATCCAAAATACTATGAAGACAACCGCAAGCACAATAACAATTCAAAACTTCTATTTTATAAGGTCACTATGCAACTTCATAAGTCAATACTTTATAAGTTGCATTTAATTCCACTATAAAAGTAGAATCTTTCGTGACACTCCCACTGCATCTTTTCTGACTCTTTATGACGTAGACTGTCTAACGTCATAATTAGTCTCAAAACTAATATGACCCTAATGGTTGCAGACTATATTCTCCATGAATTGGAAACTCGTTCTTAATATCTCAAAGATCACAAAGAACGTGTTTCAAGATCCATCATATGGTCTATAGGATGTCAAAATAACTCGTAACAATTACGATTAAATCGACATCGATAATCGTACATAATAAAGTATTCATTATGTCAACATCAAATGATACATAATATTGTTTAGACATTCTAATCAATATCTCTTTCGAAAAAGGAATCATCCTTTACGAAAGATGAATACTATGTATAAGACACACAATAAATGTCGAACAGTTATACTAACTTTCATACAGATAGCCTTGTTATGTCCTTCATTAGATCATATCTAATGTACGACTAATAGGAGTATCTCACAAGTCTCTTGGTTTTATATCTTACACGTCTATACGAGTCTCCCTAGACTCATGGTTCATTGGATAAACCATCGGACCAAGTCTCGATATACGACATGTACTGGAATCAACGGATTTGACTAACCGACCCGTGTTAGCAAATCTTGACCAGGAACTATGTTTGATAATATTCATATAGCAGTGACACTTCCCAATGTCAATTACAAACTAACTTTGTAACTGTGTACTGCATTATATATTATCAGGCCTTTGTCTAATATATACATATCACTAAACCACATTTAGTTTCAATCTAATCGTAATCAGATCGAATACGTATATAAGAACAAGAGGTGCAACCATAAATAAGTAATATTATGGAATAAGGGGATGTTCGTATTCATGAATCAGACATAAATACGGTCCGGATTGGCGCTCTGAGCACCAACCCCAACAGTCATGTCCATTACAGATGGATGTATCCCATTGAGAGGTACTATACAATTTTAAATATTACATTCTTAAATTTGATTTTGGATTAAATTTATTATTAATGCAAATTTGTTGTCATATCTGCAGGGCTTTGGGACATTACAAACAATATGTGAAAAATAAGACGCGTGTTGAAGGGTCAATAACATAGGCTGTTTTAATAAGTGAGGCAATAACATTTTGTTCGATGTACATGCAGAATATTGAAACTCATTTTCATCGTCGGCCACGAAACTATGATGGAGATGCAAGTAATCAGTAAGATATCACAGTGTTCCATCAAAATTGTAGACTGTTTGGAGCAGTAGGTGTCAAATTACTAACATTTGAGGAAGTTCAACGTGCGCATTGGTTTATATTGCGCAATTACGATGAAGTGCAACTGTACTTAACGTAAGTCTTGTAGGTGCATAAGTGTATTTTATTATCTTACATTAACGTAACTCATTTTTTGTAGGCAACATATTACCATGCTACAATATGATGGTGACCACAACGTTGATGAAAGACACAAAAAAGAATTTCCTAAATGGTTTGAGGCAACCGTAAGCCCTAACATTGTCTATTTATTTTTATACTAACAGTAAATATTTAAGTTTGTTATATTAACACATAAATATTATCATGTGTTAGATAAACAACCAAGTACAAAATGGTCAACTAGACTCGTCATCTTCGTTAGTTTCATTGGCATATGGGCTTCAAAAGCATGTTTACGAATACAATGGATGCATTGTGAACAGAGTTAGATTTCATACCGAGCAGCGAGATATTTCACATGTCACTCAGAATTATGGAATTGTAGTCCCAGGAGAACACGGCTCAGATATTGTTGACTTCTACGGAGTGTTGCAATCAGTCATTGAGTTGATATACAGACCCAGACGACGTATTTTGCTATTGTAATGCAAGTGGTTTGACAAAAATGCCAGAAAGAGGAGAATTCAAGTTAGTAATCATTTAACGTCAATTAATATTCAACGTTATTGGTACAATAATGATCCATATATTTTTTTGTACCCAAGCATGGTTTGTGATATATATATCTGATCCAAAGCTAGGAAATGGATGGATGGTGGTAGAAAAGTTACAATATATAAGCATTTGGGACACGCAGGAGAAAGACAGTGTTGAAATTTCAGATGAAGCACAACAAGTCTCTGACAACTTTGAAGTTCCTGAACAGATTTTTCATTTACCAAATGTCACTGTTCCTGAAAATATCACGTTAACTCGAGAAAATACAGATGTTGAGATAATTCATCTTTCTCAAGTTAGCGTGGAAGCAGTAATTGAAGAAGAATTCGAAACTGAATATGAGTTCGAGTCCAGTCAATAATCCTCAAATACCGAAGATAATAGTGACTAATCTAGTTAGTATATGATGTGACTGATGAATATTTTTATTATTATAATGGATGCTTGTTGTTGTTTTGAATTATTATCATTAATATTATGAATGGTTGTTGTTGTTGTTGAATAATTATTATCATCGTTGAATGGTTGTTTTTGTTATCATTAATATTATTATTATCATTATTTAAAAGTTTAACATTTAGCGTCGACCAACTAAATGGACGCTAAAGTCTAACATTTAGCACATTTAGCGTCGAATTAATTTAGTCGATGCTAAATTTAGCGTCGAAATAAGTTTATCGACGCTAAATGTTATACTTTTAGCATCCACTTTGTTGTTCCACGCTAAATATTAAAATTAAATTTCCCTAAAAAATAACCCTAATTTTTGTTAGCCGCCAAAGTTTTAGCGTCGAAATTTTCGACGCTAAATGGTTATTAAAATCCCTAATTCATTTTCGTCGAAATTGCTGCTGTTCTGCTCCAGAACAGCAGCAAATGCTGCAGTCACTCCAATTATTGCTAGCCCGGACGTGTGATTGTACCCCCACATGGATGCCTGACGAGGTTGCTTTTTGAGATTATACGAGTTGGTTTTAGAATGTAATAATTTATATTGAGCAGTCCATGTGTAATGATAAAAGTTTATATTGTTATTAGAATATTGAAATTTCATTAGCATCATTATGATTATTTTTTTGTCATTGATAGTGTCGGAATCTTTATTTTGCAGATGGCACCGGGCAGTCGCAGACGGGCTAATGCAACTCCATCTATATCTGCAAAGATAGATGCCCCTGCTGGGGTCTTTGCTAGCACATGTGACTCGAGTACAGCGAAGGGTCGAGGACGCACCCGTGGCCTGAGGTTGGTTAAGCACGTTAAAGCTCACGGTCGTATCCGGATTGAGATATCAGATGATGGACAAAGACAAATCGGACAACATAATTCAACGTTTACTACAGCCATATGTGATGCAGCTCGATTTGAAGCTCCCCAAAACTACGTTTCTTGGAGAAAGATACCGTGGGAGACGAAAATCAACCAGCTCTTCCCTTCGCTACTTGTGAGTTTCCTTACAATATTAAGTTTTCGATATTGTTTGTTAGTTTAAATTTTTATTTTAAACTCATTTTTACTTGGTTGATATTCCTGTAGGAGTGGTTCGACTTCGATCTTACCAAAGTTAATGTCCAACAGTATATTGACTACCACATGGGGAAAAATTATAAGGATTATAGGACAAAAGTCCTGAAACCAATATTCGACGAACATGGACCTTCAGATGCTCCACAACATAAGCCTGATTTTATAGAGGAGCAAGACTGGACATTCTTGTGTGAGCTTTGGTCTAACGAGAAACACAAGGTAAATTTTAAAATAAACAAAAATTTATAATTCTCTTTATTTTTGGTACTTACAATGTTTTTAAATGTAGAATAAATGTCACGCAAATGCGGAGAATCGAAGTCACTTGCGTTTTAACCACCGTGGAGGTTCCAAGCCATTTATCCAACATCGTGCCGAATAATCTGAGGTAAATATATCATAACTTGAAATTTAACAGTTCATTATTTTTACTAATGTGGAATAATAGCACATGTATTTTCTTTTTTTAACACAGTAGCACAGGTGAGGTGCAATCATTTCCAGATTTTTTCCGAGTGACGCATTACAGTGAGAAGAACAAATGGATAAATGAAGAAGCCGAACGCTGCTATGTAAGTTTAAGTTTTTAAAATAAAATAATTATTATTTTAAAATCAATTTTTTCTTTTCATCTTAATTTTTTTTAAACAGAACGAAATGGTGGAGCTCCTACATCAAACTCAAGAGACAGGGTCCGACCCGATACCAGATGAGCAGTTGTCGCAATTGGTTTTCAAGAACCAGACAGCGTACAACGTCGGCCTTGGCACTTGTAAAAAGCCGACATCATCTGCATGCACTACTGTTTCTTCGGAAACCGACTTGTGCCTTCGAGACCAGCTAGCCACCACCCAAGACGAGCTGAAGAAGACTCATGAGGAGCTACTACAGGTCAAGGTGGACCACAAGAAGAAGTTGGAGCAGTTCGACCAGCAGATACGGGCTTTCCGGGAGATGTTGGAGGCCTCACTCGGCCGGGGTGCATCGGGCTCGAGCGCCCCCCATCACAGCAGCAATAAATTTTATTTCCATTTGTATAAACATTCAGAACATATAGTTTTAATATAGTATGTATTTTTTTTTATATATAAACTTTAATTATAATAATAAAATAATTATTAGAATATTTCATAATTGTGTTATTAATCAGGAATTTTTTTTGAAATAATAATATTTTTTAAAATATTAAATTGAATATTTTATAGCAAAATAATGTAAAATAATATTTTTTAAAAAATCATTTTTAAACTTTTTGCGTCGAATGCAGGCGACGCTAACAGAAATAAAAAAATAGTATTTATATACTTTTAGCGTCAAATATTCGACGCTAAAAAATGGAATTTTAGCGTCGAATTTAGCGACGCTAAAAATATAAAAATATTATTTTTATCTTATTTTAGCGTCGAAAATAAGCGAAGCTAAAAGTCCAATTTTTAGCGTCGACTACTTTCGTCGCAATATATGAAATTTTTAGCGTCCAATGTAGCGACGCTAAAAATATACAAATATTATTATTTTTAATTAATTTTAGCGTCGAAAATAAGCGACGCTAAAAGTCTAATTTTTAACGTCGAATACTTTCGTCGCAATATTTGAACTATAGCGTCGGAAACTCTAATTTGTCGTTTTAGCGTCGATAATATGCATTTCGACGCTAATTGTCATTTTCGTCCACATTTTTGCGTTTAAGTTTGGCGTCAAAATTTTTCGACGCTATTTACTCTTGGCGTCGAACCTCTGGATTTTGGCGTCAATTTTATTCGACCCTAAAGGCCATATTTTTTGTAGTGAGTGGTGGGTGGTGGAGTCTAAAGCGACTTGAGCGAAAAAAGATGTCGGCCACTTTTGTCGAATTGTGGAAAATTAAAAGCCTTCCAGAGAAATCTACAAATTACAAGATTTTGAGCAATAAAAAGTTTATATTAGTACTGGAATTGGATGATTGACTTCGTTTGTTGAATTTAACAAGATTTAATGACTGCAAACCGGCCTAAGATATAGAGGATTACTATAAACACATGTCTAAGAATTATTTTTTGTTTATTAACATGATATATTTAATATGATAGAATTGATATTTTAAAATTTTATTAAATATATTTTATAAATATAAAATTATAAAATCATGGTAAACCACTAAATCCATAATTTAAAAAACTCTCCAAAATTCATGATTTTCAAATTATGATATTACAATAAGAAACTATTTAATGAACATGAAAGTCAAAACAAATATATTGAACTATAATATACTATATGAAATCATGACAAACCATTAAACAAATAAGGTGTTAATGTCTCTTATTAGCTCCGACGTTGTGTATTATAGATTGAGGAGAATGTGAGATAAATACAATTAACATGGTTTGGACATGTATAATGTAAAATGTAAAATGAGATTAGAAATATTTAAATTGATATGAACATAAATAATAAAGAAAAATATAGATTTAACTGAATAATGAGACAACGATTTTAGATAAAATATAATAATCAAATTTAATTTAATTTTGTTTGGTTTATTCTTTTGAAATTTTGAGACAGTGGTGTCTAAAGCGACTTAAGAATAATAATAAAAAAAAAAAATGATTTCGGCCTCTTTGACGAATTATGGAAAATTAAAGTGAAAGCAATCGAATCTACCAGATTTTGAACAATAAAAGGTTTATATCACACTATAGTATTGGATGATGTATGAGAGTGAGTGAGAATGTGAGATGATTTAACTAAAGTTGGCACTTGGCAATGGGTAAATAGGGTTTCAAATTATTCATTTCGGACTTAAGTGGAGTTGATAAAATCTCTAACTATCTCTGGATCTTACAATAAATACATTCTCGGAATTCAGATCAGATCATTAACCCTGCACCATAAAGTCACGTCATTTGGAGACAACATAATTCAACTTTCTCTCTCCTATTTCACCTTATTTTAACTAAAGCTAAAGAAGCTTTTATCTTCTTCTTCTTCTTTTTTTTTTTAAATTCTTAAATTGATCATTTTTTTTTTCAATAAAGGAAAAATTCCTTGATTGCTCGAGGCTTACTTTAAGAAAAATAAAAGAAAAGAAGTGAAAAGAAAAAGGAAATGGAAAAAAGAGATAAGTTAGATTTACAAAATATGTATTTTATTTAATAAGCAAATCACAGTTTAATGCACACAATAAGTATTTTTTGTTTTTTTTTGTTTTTGTTTTTTTTTGTTTTTTTTTTTTTTTTTTATATATAACTTGAAAAGAAAAAAATAAAATTAATAATTAGGTAAACATAGTAAATTCTACAAATAACACATATGATGTTTTACTAAAATAACAACGGTGGCGGAATTTGACACAAATCATGATGATGATAAATTTACTAGGTAGGGATATTTCAAGACAAATTATTTACATAATTTTAAACATTAAAAATCTTATTATTGATTTAAGTCAATTTAATAGTAAAATATTCAAAGTTAAAATACTATTTAATGATGATATTTAGATTTTTAACTTTGTATATCTACCATTAAATAGACTTAGATCAATTATTATATTTTGATTTCTAGATTTATGTCAAAATTTTATGTTGAAATATGGATTATTATCATTTCACTATTTTAGAAATTAGGAAATATCAAATGATTATAAGAAAAATTATAGTGTACCATCTTAAAGCTATAAATAATATTTTTACAAAATTTACATTTTACTGTAATAAGTATACGGAAATAATAATTAGATATATTCTAGTAAAATGTAAGATTTTATAAAGATATAATAATAAATATTACACCATAATATATATATATATATATATATATATATATAATATATATATATATATATATATATATATAATATATATATATATATTGTAGTCATTTATTATTTTTGAATATTTGAAGTAGTGGAATGGTAATAATCCCATACATATTATATGATGTATTAGATTGAACCAGAGAAGCTAAACCATTTAAACTAAAATTAACTGTTCTTAAATCTGACAAAATTTTAAATTTTTAGAGATATATAATATGATTTTTTATAATTTTGATCGATAGAAATTTCCTTGAAGACAAACCACATATAATAAATTATGCATTTTTGGAATTTCATTGGTTGTTAATACGTGTCCAACAAATGAGGTCATTATCCTACCGACACACTGGCTTTCCATCCTAAAATAAAATGACATGTCTTTATTTTATAGGTGGTTAATATTATTATACGAATGATAAAAATCAAAATCAAAACAATATTTAATATATATTTCATAATGATCCACGTCACTTGACCAAAAATTATAATGCACAACAGTAGTACACGTCATATATAAAATTAATTTATCATGCGTGTTAAATATTAACAAATAACTAAATAAATGAGTATTTCTAACTAAGATTTTATTTGATATTATGATTAAAAAAAAGTGTGATGTGAAATGGTTGGTCTTTATCGTAACATTATTCTAATGTGTTTTAAACTAATTCTTATAGAGGGGGGGGGGGGGGGGGGGGGACTCAAATACTCTTATTGTATGAACAATTAAAATTAAGTGAGCAAAATGAAGGATGTTGTCACTTCAATGTGATGAGATTAGTAGTAGCATTTAATGTATATGTAGATTATTATTGCGAATATTCATATAATTGTTAAATCTGGTTACCGTTGAATTCCAATTTCCAGAGCATCCGAAAAGGACATTATCTCAAATAGCTGAAGGCTTTGACGTGTATTCACTGTCCTTAAATGAATTATGCCCCCATTATGTTGCTACCGGATTAATGGCAGTTCCTTCAGGATATACAAAGCCATACAGAAATTTCTAGATAGCAATTCTAGAAATTCTCCAAGAACATGTAACCAAGAATCGTTTTTAAGAGTAAGTAAAAATTTGGAAGTTGTTGTTATTTGGAAATCAGAAGTGGAAATGCATATATAGAACTCTAAAGTCATAACACTTCAAAAAGGACACAACTGTTGGTCTTTAAAAACAGTTAAAAAACTGTTTTTAAGATAAAAATAAAAAATTAATTAAACTAATTAATTAATTAAAAACTAGTTAAAAAACTGTTTTTAAGTGCCTAAGTGCCAATCTTTGACTTAAAATATATATATATATATATATAACAAACATTTATATTTTCCTCATACATTTTCCCTCCAAACTTTCCAACACCAATTTGGTTATTTGGTGGGGTAACGAGCCTTATCAAAACTTGCTTTACTCTCAATGCTCTTCCTATGTGGATAGGAAGTCACCCACTTATCACTAACCTATACCAACATAAACAAAATATATTATTTTCAGTTCGCTGGACTTTCGGTAATAGTTCGTCTTTGGTTTTGGATTTGATGCTGAATTCCTTTTTTTCTCCTTTGGGCCTTCACACAAGGGTTCCTTATAAGTTCTTTTTTATTTCTTCTAATTATTTCTTATTTTTTTATGTTCCTTTTTGGTCTTCTAAAAAAATTTATCAATTTTCTCTTTGTATTCATTAGTTTATCTAGGAGAATTTTAGGTGAAGGCATTAGCGATGAGATGGTTTATTAATTTGCATGGTTAACACCTATTATGGTGTGTCCTGTAACATTAGATGACAATACACCTATCGGTTTGTATGTTTAATTAATTCCGCATGTTAAGGTAAGCAGATGACTATTATGGCTTGTTAATCTCGGGCTTATATATTCATCATAGAAGTATCAAACAGAGATATACATGTTGTTGGGCCAGTTGTGGAACCCATAGGGTCAGATCGGTATCCTGCGCAGCGAAAGTGGGTCTAACCCAATGATATCAATGATAGATGTATTTTAAAATATTTTAATGAAAACTACATTCTGATATGAGTTCATAGGAAAAAAAAAGGGACCAAATCGGAGTCCGGATGCTCCGGAACGGAGAAAATGAAGTTTTTGTGTTCATTAGCTATCAGAGTCGCGACTCGGAGCCTTGGGAGTCGAGACGCTCCAAAGTACGAAATGACAATACATCAATCCAATATGCATAATGACAATACCATTAATAAGGTATGAAATGAAAATGTAGTTATTTTATTAATAAATAATAAAATGTACAATACATCATTCGGCTAGCGCTCCAAGCACAACTCCAACACATGCATGACCGGTGCGTAATCACACGCGTATAACGCAAGCACACGTATCGTTCAAGTAGTATAAAAAAGTATCGATCCCACGAGGACTTAATACCTAATCTATTAATTTTATGAGGTCAAATGATTACTAGTATCTAACAGGTTGATTGATTGATTTGAAATGGTGATGATTTTAAATTTAAAAACAAGTGAATAAAATTGTACGAAAGTAGGTTTAAGAAAATTTAATATTTAGAAAACTATCTAGGGTTGTAATCTTTCTAATATCTTTTAAAAAATGAAGGTGGTTATTTCATGTTTGTGCAATATATCGGTTTATTAACCTGGAACATTAAATTATGCGAAAGCCTTTGTCGATGGTCAGACGCAAATACCCAGTATAACCTAATTGAACCATATGTCTATGTCAACCAAATTACCTGGATTCATTAAGTTTAAGTTTCAATTATGGCTACCCCCGCCCGACAGGTATATGTCTATCATGTAAGGAAATCTATTAAAGGGTTATCTATCCTCAAGGAAGATAGTGTGTTATTAAGTCTAAGGCTGAAACCTAAAATTCTTTTGTCAAGTTTTTTTTAGATTTACTAGATCAATCTTATTAATGGCCAATTAACAAGATGCATTAAGCTTAAGACTTAATAAGTAAACCTTTAAATTACCCAAATATAAAATAACCCCTTATAAACCGGTGATATTAGAATTCATCACAACCCCATATAACTAACTTAGTTACGACACATAACTAGGGCTAGTAAAAACTTAAATAAATAAAAGACATAAAGTAAAATGCTGAAAAGTAAATTTCTGAAAAGTAAATGACGGAAAGTAAATGCTGAAATTAAATACTGAAAATTAAATGCTGAAAAGTAAATGCTGAATTGAAAGTAAATACTGAAAAGTAAATTGCTGAAAAGTAAATTGCTGAAAAGTAAATTGCTGAAAAGTAAAAAGTAAAGTAAAAGAATAAAAGAAAATACTGAGGTAAAATGATCCATTTTTATTACTTCTATTTTAGATATCTCCTTAATATAATATATTAACTTTGCATTATAATTACCAACCAGCCATATAGGCGGTATCCAGATTAAGTCAAATTAATAATTAATTACCAACCGACCAATCAGGCGGTATCCAGTTTTGTCAGGTTAAAACGAATTTTAAATAATTACCAACCGACCAATATGGCGATATCCTCGTTAAGTCAGGTTTTAACTAGTTTATATATTATAATTAAGGGAGATTAATCTAAATATTAGTAATAAAAGTTTTACCTTTTACCCCAGCAAAGGGGAGTTACCTCCTCATTACTAAAAAGTAAAAGCTGAAAATTAAAGAAAGAAAAGTAATATGCGTAAAGGTAAATTGCGAAAGTAAAAACTGAAAAGTAAAGAAAAAGAAGTGTGTGAAAACGGAAATTAATTACTGAAAGCTGTAAATAAAAAAATAAGATACAATCTTCTTAGTATTCTTAAGGATTTCCTTAGAAGAAAGTATGAATTTACAAATGAAATGACTTGGTATTTATAGGTAAAATTCTGCCTCCCTCAAATCATCCACCAAATCCATTATTAATTGCTCCACTAATTGCTCCACAAATTGCTCCACCAATCCATTATTAATTGCTCCACTAATTGCTTATCATGTTTGGTGGTGATTTGATAATTTTTATTATTTATTTATTAATTTATTTTTACTTTGAAAATGACTTTAATAATTACACACACACACTTCTGGATGGTTCATCACTTTCGGGAATGAAATATTCAGAATTCGAATTATTTTGTCTTTCAAAGTTGTCAAAATTTGAGACTTCTTTAATCTGGAAGTTGAATCAGCTCAATCCGATATCGGAGTAAAAAGTTATGCCTAAAATATGACAGATGCGCAAAACTGGAATTTCCAAAACTGCACTTCGTTAAAACGCCCTTTCAAGTTTCCAATCTCCAAAATTAATATGTCAAGTCAAATTTTGCCCTTATTTGACCAACATTTCGTCCTACATGATTTCATTGTGTCCCAATATTATTTTATCTGCAAAATAAACTAAAACACATCAAAACGTTCATCAAACCCGAGAAACTAAACAAAATATTAAGTAAAAGAGGGGGGTAAATATTGATATATTTCCGCTCATCACACCCCCAAACCTAACATTTTGCTAGTCCTCGAGCAAAACAACAAAATAAAAAAAGAAACAATTAAAATTAAACTAAGCCACTTTCGTAGGGATCACGGTTGCATTTAGCATATGCAACAAGCCTTTAAACCCCTAGGTGTCCCTAGTGGACGAGTTATAGTCTCGTGAGGGCTTACACAACGATACCCACAAACGTTTTACAAAAGTAAAAAGATAATAAAACTAATGCACACAAAAGCAAAAAGACAAGAGAAAAAGAGAACAAAGAAGTTAGTGACTAAACAGATGAAACATCTAATCCAAGTCAATAGTGTTTTGTTTCATTCTAAATTACCGAATAAGTAAATTCTCCGATTATTTTTACCATTCTCATATACACAGTCGATAAAATATTAATCAACTCATTTTTGCCCACAACAGTCACAAGTGCAGTTGATAAGAGATTAATATTTTTGTCCTAAAGTTTTATCAGAATACACATCTTTTTGCAGCAATAGAATAATTTTTCTGATTTTTCTGATTTTTTTCTTTGATTTTTGATTTTTTTTTATTTATATTAATATCTTCCATCTATGTAGGGAGTGTTGGGTCGGTGGCTCCCAAACCAGTTAGCTTTAGGGCACTAGGTGTTAAGACACCCCTACAGACTTAATTACTCAGACTTCAGATATATATATATTTTTGCAGCATCTTTGATCCATGTAGCGAGCTTTGGGCCAGTGACTCCCAAACCAGTTGGCTTTAGGGCACTAGGTGTTAAAACACCCTTACAGACTTAATAACTCGAATCTCAGACGTTTTTTTTTTTTACTCCATCACTTTTTGAGACGATGCCTCCAATTAAAACTATAGCACTGAATATTACAACTTTTCAATTATAACTCATGTCCGTATGTTACCAAGCATGTTGATAATATCTGCCAACTGAGCATATGGAGATTCATTTTAGTCAGTATTATGGAGAATTCACAAATTAAATAATTTAAAATGAAATAAACAAAAAATTAACTTGTTCCGAAATAGGTTTGAGATACGTCTCATGAGTGGAAATTTCTTACTCAGCTATCTCTTACCAATTTCACATTTTTAGTCAAAATAAAACCAAAAACGCAAAATATTTTTGTAATTTTTGAAAAAAATTCAATTTTTTTTGTATTTTTCGAAAAATTTTGGCCTAAAAAATAAAACAAACACAAACTAAAAACAAGATACTAAAACTAATTTCCTCCCCAAACCTAAATGAGACATTGTCGCCAATGTCTTAAACAGTAGAAGAAGATTTTAGAAGATAGACCTGTTAACTGAAACTCTACACGAAAAGTTAAAGGTTAAGATCCAGATGAATCCGACGCCTCTTACCACGATCGTCCTCGGACCAATTTATCTTTGAAAGGATATGGTCAATTTGTGGTTCATAGACTAAGATTTGAACAATTAGATCCGGAGCAGTTCTGGTAGTGAAGAAGAGTTCTTTTAAAGGTTTTGACACAAAATCCATTTCTCCGGGCATCCTCAAGAAACACACAAAGAAATCATAAAATCCTTCAACGTTGTCCAGTCCAAGCGGTTTCTGGTGTATGTTCAGGTTCGCCCAAGATAACACTGTAAAAATTTCCTCCAATGTACCCAAGCCCATGGCAAAGCAATAAATGCATCAACATGATTAATCATTTCCACTAGTCGCTCGGACATACCTGGCACAATAAGTCATCTCTCGTTTGATGGTCCAATAAGATTCGCCTCTGCCCAAAGGTTTTGGGATGATTCCCAAAAGTGACCGCCTCCTTCCTGTACGGCCTTTGAAACGATTCCCATTAGTCCAAGATTGCCACCGCCATATACTAAGTGCATATTCCTTGCAGCTAAGACTCGACCCAATTCATGTGCTGCTCTACGTATTATGGCTTAACACCAACACTAGTACCGCCAAAACACACAGATATTTTCAACTCGTCTTCTTGAAGTGGCTTCCATGTTTTACTCTGGATGTCTTCAAAAGTGCAATGATCAGTTGAATTTTAAAAACCTGAAAAGGGTTAGTAATAATAGCACAAGTATCTTCCAAAGGACGATTAGTTAAACAGTAAAATAAATCGTGATAGTAAAAAAGGTATGGATCATGTCGGAGAAAATAAAAGAACATAACAAAACAAATCACAATTATTAGGAAAAGACAAAGAGATATAATATTTACAATAATGGTAGCGGCTTGATTGACGTCTATGCGTCAGGGACAAGCTTCCATCCAATTTTCTTATAAATTGGCAAACATGGCCTTTTTGAGTCAGATTCCCGAGACTTAACTGTTGTCTTTCTTTTTGGAATTGTGCATATAACACACGAATTTCGTGATACACATATCCACTGGACGCGTCTCAAGAGTTTTAGATATATCATCCAAAGACTCCTTACTCAAGCCATCCCTAATGAAATTAATCTTATCTTCGCGGTTATCAGACACCATGCCTAAAGAACGACAACGAGTATCACAAAACATACGAGCACATTTATAACAAATACACATTCTTTTGGCTCTTCTTTTTAGCATAGGTGCTCATTCCTAAACCAGACAGATGTGAAATAAAAGAGTCAGAAGACTCATCCTGCCAATCGGACCGTGCTTCAATAATCCAACGAATGCAGTAGGAATACCTTTGATCATCAATAGTCTTATCGTTCCAAACGAGCTTTGTAAACTTTCATCAGAGATGTTTGAGGGAGAGAAGGAAATTGCTTGTGAAGATTTTTTTTGCGAGAACTTCTTCCATCCTGAAATGACTTAACCTTGCAAAAAACTAAACACACAAAATGAAATCACACCAAATTACAATAGATACACAAATTGCATGGGTTGGCCTCCCTGCGAGCGCTAAGTTTAAAGTCGTCAGTAGACGTTATGCTGGATCTGAAAGTGTGACACTTTCTTTTTGTCGCTAAAATGATTCTCCCCAGTAGTGCTTGCCACGCTTTTTTTTAACCTTGAAAGTTTTGTTGGAGTCAGGATCATGTATCTCAACGGCTCTATCTGGTAAAACCTTGGTGATCACAAATGGACCTGACCACCGTGATTTTGGCTTCCATGGGAAGAATTTCACCATTGATTTGTTTAACAATACCTTCTGCCCTGGTTCCAGTTGTATGCGCACTAACTTCTCATCATGTCTTTTCCTTGCATTTTCCTTGTACAATTTGGCATCCTCAAAAGGATGTATGTGAAATTCCTCCAATTCGTTGAGCTGGTGGAACTTTTTCACTTTTGTTGCTTGTAGTGAAAGAATAGGCTTCTTCAGTACGCAGTGCGCTTTATCTTCATGCTCCACAGGCAATTGACATGCTTTAAGTTTGTCAGTAGAACTTTGCCTTTCATCAGAGTTTTGAACGGTACTATGTATCACATCAAGTCTAAAACATTCCTCCTATTTTTTCATCATATGGGAAATTCATGGCCTTGAAAACATTAATGTTACTTCTTGGTCATGTACCCTCATGTTTAATTCTATTTTTTGTACATCAATAATGGTTCGACATGTAGCCAAAAATGGTCTCCCGAGGATGATTGGCACGTATGCGTCTTCCTCCTATCAAGGATAATAAAATCTGCTGGGAAAATGAATTTGTCAACCTTGATCAGCACATCCTCAACTACGCCTCTTGGAAATACGAGCGTTCTAATCAACAAGTTGTAGAGAGACTGAAGTTGGCATTGTTTCTCCAATATGTGTTTTCCTTAAAATAGAAAAAAGGCGTCAAGTATAACACACTCGCACCTAGATCACACAGAGCCTTACCGAAGTCATATCTCCTATGGTGTAAGGAACAGTGAAACTGCCAGGATCTTTCAACTTTAGAGGAAGTTTTCTCTCTGAATGATGGCGCTGCATTCTTCTGATAATGCTACTGTCTCATAATCTCTCAATCTCCGCTTTCGTGAAATAATGTCTTTCATGAATTTGGCATAACTGGGCATTTGTTCCAACGCTTCTGCAAATGGAATGTTGATATGCAGCTTTTTCAACACCTCCAAGAATCGAGCAAACTGCTTGTCCAGTTTATTCTTCTGAAGACGCTGAGGAAAATGTGGAGGTGGAGTGATCTGTTCTTTTTCTTTTGCTTCTCTTTCCTCCATTTGTTGCTTTGTTTCTTTTGGAACTTCCTCAGCAGTTGTTTTGGCTCCAACATCTTTGTTGATTTCAGTACCGCTTTTTAACATAATGGCATGACACTGCTCCTTCCCTATGTTCCTCGGATTTGGTTCAGTGTTGCTAGGAAGGTTACCTGGCGGTCTGTAACTCTGAGCATTTGCCAGTTGTCCAATTTGATTCTCCAGTGCTTTAATAAAAGCTGATTGATTTTGAATTAATGTTGTTTGGGATTGAAACATTGTTGGGGTTGGTGCTCAGAGCGCCAATCCGGACCGTATTTATGTCTGATTCATGAATACGAACATCCTCTTATTCCATAATATTACTTATTTATGGTTGCACCTCTTGTTCTTATATACGTATTTGATCTAATTACTATTAGATTGAAACTAAATGTGGTTTAGTGATATGTATATATTAGACAAAGGCCCGATAATATATAATACAGTACACAGTTACAAAGGGAGTTTGTAATTGACATTGGGAAGTGTCACTGTTATATATATATTATCAAACATAGTTCCTGGTCAAGATTCACTAACACGGGCCGGTTAGTCAAATCCGTTAAGACCAGTACATGTCGTATATCGAGACTTGGTCCGATGGTTTATCCCAGTGAACCATGAGTCTGGGGAGACTCGTATAGACGTGTAGGTGTTTATAGTGTATAAACACTGAACGGCTCACCGAAGATTCTTAATGGATGGTACTCCAACGTCAATAAGAATCTTCTCGGGTTGAGTAGCATAGTGGTCCTTCGACTTGAGACACCACTGTGGATGTATGAGACATCCTCCACACTTAGATGGCAGTCACGTCACTGATCTATTTAGATCAGACCTCCGCCTGTTCGTTGGGTGTGGATCGATCCTCAGGATATCTTGTGTGTGTCAAGATAAGATCCGTCAGTTCTGTGTACAGAGCATAGGTAGTCCATATATATTTAGCAGTCTGTTAAATCTGTGGCCACAGTATACATCGGAAGTAAGTTCCGAGTGTTATTTAAATATTGTTAATTGATACGTCGACGAGATAATACCTATAGAGATTTGATGTTTACATCCATATCTCTGGGATTATCTGGATACCTGTGACGGAGGGATTATACGTATGCAATGACCTCGACTTGTATGATTCAGCGAGATTATCCGTGATCGTCATAATCTACGGGTGGATAGATTATGGACACGAAATTGGTTTTCGTGACAGATATACCTGAATCTAGAGAGTCTCAATAATGAAACATACTCGTAGAGCACTAGAGCAACTTTTATGAATAATGATGATTATTTATAAATCGTTTAATCGTTAAACGAAAAATACATGCGAACGGGCCGAACCGTCATTTCCTAATTAATGTGTATTTGTATTTAATATATGATATTATTAAATACACATTAATAAGTAGTCAAATAAAGGTATTTGACATATATCATTAATATGTGTATTTGAGATATTTAAAGTAAATATAATACATATGTTTGATATATTTGTATTTAATTAATTATTTAATTATTTAATTGTTAAATGATTAATATAATTAAAATATAAATATATCACCAAATGATAAAGTTAGGAAATGATTATAAATGTAAATGTTTGACTTTACATTAAAGGAAAAGGTTGTCAAATTGATTTTGACTTCTTAAGATATTTGTTCAAAATTATTTGAAAAATGAAAATATCTTTTTCCTTATTTTTTTTATCAAAATTCGGCCATGACCTTAGAAATATAAGAGTTATATTTTCTTGGTTGCCTTTGTTGACTTAATTAAATATCTAATAAAGTGTTATTAGGATATTTATGCAAGTTGACTAAATGTAAAGTGAAATGAAATTGAAATTACAAAACTTGTATTTCCTTTAGTGAATTTCGGCCAAGGCCATTATGATACAAGTATATATTGTTTTTTTCATTTCATTCTTCTTAACCTAATACAATTTAAAAGAAAACTCCATTAATGGAAACCAAAGAAAGCTTGTGAGAAAGAAAGAAGAAACCAAAGAAAGCTTGGATTTTAGTAAGTTTCTCCAACTTACTATTAGAAAGGAAAATGTTCCTTAGGATCTAGGCTTTAACATATGATGTTCTTAGGTTATTTCTTTCTTTATTCTTTGTGTTTTTTTTATGATGGAGGTCTTGGTGAAAGTGTAAAGCATGTATGATGAAGGAAGCTTATGGCTATTGTAGCAATAAGTGTTCTTTTATGTTTTTGGAAACCTTGTTACTAATCTAGAGTTTTTGACCCACTCTTAGATGACCTAGATTTGATCTTGAGTTGTTTCATTGTGTTGAGACTTTGATTGGATGGAAGAAACATGATTGAAGTATTGGATTTAACCAATTTGGTCTAATTTGTCCAATTTGAAGAAATTGAAAAATTAGGGTTCATGACCAATTCCAAATTTGGGGCTTTTCATATATGTTGTGAATTTGGATGTATATATGATGCATATAAAGTTTCATGTTCATTGGATTACATCTTGAAGTGTTTTGATTCATGAAATGATAAAATGCACAATTTGCCCACCAAATGGAGCATTCGGCCAAATGAAGGAATATTGGGGATTTTGGTTGTTTTGGTGTTTTTAACATGCTAAGTTCATCTTAGAAATGATTTAGAATCATTCAAAATTGATTTGATCAATTTCGGACTAAAATGGACAAAGTACCAAGTGTAAGGGCAATTCGGTAAATTCACTTAAATATGATTTATTTGAATTTTGTTTCATAATTTGATTATTGGATAATTAAATAAATATGTTTATTTAATTAATCCGAGAAAAAGTTTTGAAATCGGAAAATTTGATTTTCCACCGTTTCCGCTGCGTTACCGGATTTAGCCCCTAAAACCTCTACAAACATAACATCATATCTTGATGCTTGAGAGTTGTGTTTTGCTTCTATCTTTTTCAAGTGGATCAACACTTCTATTATTCCTGATTCATTTGCCTGCTCCTGGCTTTTATTTGGTTGTTGGAATCCAGGTGGTGGGTAGTTCTTTTGCCCTGAATTGTTGCTCTATGCGAAATTGGGGTGATTCATCCACCCTGGGTTATAGGTGTTGGAATATGGATTGTTCTCCTGTCTGTTGAAATTGTTGACATAGTTCACTGTCTCTTCTTGTTGGTTGTAAGATTCTGACTCAGGTACTCCTCCAAATGGTGAACTTGTGGATCCACCATTATCTTTCATGTTAAGAGTTTCCAGATTTTTGCAAATCACATCCAGCTTGGAATTCAGTGCTGTGTTGGCTCCAACTTCATAAATTCCTGCAATTCTTTTGATCATGCTCCTTTCTGTTGGCCATAAAGAATTGTTGTTGACAATTTCTTCAATTAAGTAACAGGCCTGATCTTCTCATTTTGCCATCAAAGCTCCTCCAGCAGCATCATCAATTATGGTTCTCATTATTCCAGAAAGTCCATTGTAGAAGGTTTGGACTTGTAGCCACTTTGCGATCTCATGATGAGGACATTTCTGGAGTAAATCTTTGAATCTTTCCCAAGCTTCGCAAATGGATTCTGATTCTTGTTGCACGAAGGATGTGATGTCATTCCTCAACTTTGCAGTTATGGCTGGTGGAAAGTACTTTGCAAGGAATTTGGTGGCTAGAGTGTTCCAAGTTGTGATGGAACCTGCTGGTAACGAATGTAGCCAAGCTTTAGCTCTGTCTTTCAGGGAATATGGAAAAACCTGCAGTCTCATTGCTTCTTCAGCTGCTCGGTTGTAATTGAAAGTACCGCAAACTTCCAGGAAGTTGCTGATTTGGGCATTAGGATCTTCAGTTGCATTTCCCCCAAACTGTACTGACTGCTGAATCATCTGAATGCATGTTTTGATGTCACCCGCATTTTCTGGTAAGGGAGGAAGTACAATACAAGAAATGAGTATGTCAACCACCGGAATGGTTCTGTCTCGAATGGGAATTGGTGGTGCAAATTCCAAAGGTTCAGGTTCCATGTTGACTAAAGCTTCTTAGCCTTCTCGCCTTTCCCTTCTCAACTGTCTGATGGTTCTTTCAATTTTTGGGTCAAGCGGTCGGAGTTCAAAGCTTCTGGTTTGTCTCATGAAGTTTCTGAGAACCTGAAACACAAGAAAACAACAACAATAAGTAAAAAGAAATTAGATACAAGTAAAAGTATCTAACCTCAAAACTAATAGTGAAAGATAAATAAGTCCCCGGCAACGGCGCCAAAAACTTGACCGGTGCGTAATCACACGCGTATAACGCAAGCACACGTATCGTTCAAGTAGTATAAAAAGTATCGATCCCACGAGAACTTAATACATAATCTATTAATTTTATGAGGTCAAATGATTACTAGTATCTAACAGGTTGATTGATTGATTTGAAATGGTGATGATTTTAAATTTAAAAACAAGTGAATAAAATTGTACGAAAGTAGGTTTAAGAAAATTTAATATTTAGAAAACTATCTAGGGTTGTGAATCTTTCTAATATCTTTTAAAAAATGAAGTGGTTATTTCATGTTTGTGTAATATATCGGTTTATTAACCTGGGACACTAAATTATGCGAAAGCCTCTGTCGATGGTCAGACGCAAATACCCAGTATAACCTAATTGAACCATATGTCTATGTCAACCAAATTACCTGGATTCATTAAGTTTAAGTTTCAATTATGGCTACCCATGCCCGACAGGTATATGTCTATCATTTAAGGAAATCTATTAAAGAGTTATCTATCATCAAGGAAGATAGTGTGTTATTAAGTCTAAGGCTGAAACCTAAAATTCTTTTGTCAAGTTTTTTTTAGATTTACTAGATCAATCTTATTAATGGCCAATTAACAAGATGCATTAAGCTTAAGACTTAATAAGTAAACCTTTAAATTACCCAAACTATAAAATAACCCCTTATAAACCGGTGATATTAGAATTCATCACAACCCCATATAACTAACTTAGTTACGACACATAACTAGGGCTAGTAAAAACTTAAATAAAATAAAAGACATAAAGTAAAATGCTGAAAAGTAAATTTCTGAAAAGTAAATGACGGAAAGTAAATGCTGAAATTAAATACTGAAAATTAAATGCTGAAAAGTAAATGCTGAAAGTAAATTGCTGAAAGTAAATTGCTGAAAAGTAAATGCTGAAAGTAAATTGCTGAAAAGTAAATAAAGTAAAAGTACAATAAAAGAAAATATTGAGGTAAAACGATTCACTTTTATTACTTCTGTTGACGGCTGATTTTGGTCTCAGGGCAATACGTGAATATTACTCCCGAGACAATCCTCCCTCAATAGTGAATTTGTTTGGTTATGGGGGACCAAAAGCAAACTTAGCAAAAGACAGATAATACGCCAATCGACAAGGAGATTTAACGTGGTTCGGCGGATCTTGGTCCAACCTACGTCCACGGGCATAAAAGGATGATACTTTTATTACTCAAACACGCTTCTCGGCTCTGCTTCTGGTATTTTACAAGTCTGATGGTAATGATTCTGATATTGATCCTGATATTGGTTCTCCTTTTCTTTTCTCTACACTCACTCTACTCTCCTATTTATAATAGTGAAGAAATCAGATTCCTATTTGTACAAGAATTCCCAGTTGGAGATGGTTTCCTTTTCCTATCAGGATTCCTACTTTTAAAACTATTTTCACTTCTTTTATCCTTTTAGGATACTGACTCATCAGTTCTCTTTATGAAAATAGGATAATGCCTTATCTTCCCGAACATGTCTTGCCCTATGCTCGATTTTCACGAGGTCGGTCTTCATGTGGTCGGTCATAATAGTCTTTTGTACTGAGAATGCTGTTGTCGACCTGATAATTGCCCGGTTATCTTCAACTCAAGTGCTCGGTCACTAACCGTAAAGTTCCCGGCCCTTTACTGTTGACTCTTTAGTGGTCGGGTCGGCATTAATAATCTTGACTGAGAAGTGAATTACCTTTTTTACCCATATCGTGCTGCTTAAATAACATAGTGCCTGAAAACACCATCAACATCTGTCCCATAGTTCTCGGTTCCAACGAGTATGCAAGTTGGTGCCGGGAACTATATAAAGATGGTGTGCTGATCGCCTTGCTGGTGGTCGCTCCAGAAATCATAGAGAAATTGCATTCGCCATCAACTAAGTGTTCTGTTTCTATCTTCATATCCTCAGTTATTGGAGATGCTGACCCTATTCAGAATGATTCTCCACCTTAAAGCAAATTGCTTACTTAGGTCGTTCCATCAGGAGATGAAGTTCCTCCTGTTGTCCAAACTAAAAATGACTCCTCCTCTGTAATATCTGTACCAGAGATTTAAAGGTCCTTGACCCCTGACTGATCCAATCTTGATTGTGAGGAGAAAATTTTGCCTCTGAGCTAACGATGATGTGCTCGGTGGCATGTGATCCTGTCTCGAGCTGTGAGAGATGCTCGGACATGGGGGAATGTTACGTCCTCAATCCGAAGGACTGACTCGGTGGGATGCAACTCGACCCCGAATGAAGAGAGACACTTTGGACCTGGGGGAATGTTACATCCCCAGTCCGAAGGGCTGACTCGGTGGGACGTACCTCGACCCCGAGCTGAGAAAGGCACTTGGACCTGGGGGAATGTTACGTCCCCAGTCCGAAGGGCTGACTCGGTGGGACGTACCTCGACCCCGAGCTGAGAAAGGCACTTGGACCTGGGGGAATGTTACGTCCCCAGTCCGAAGGGCTGACTCGGTGGGACGTACCCCGACCCCGAGCTGAGAAAGGCACTTGGACTTGGGGGAATGTTACTTCCCCAGTCCGAAGGGCTGACTCGGTGGGATGTACCCCAACCCCGAGCTGAGAAAGGCACTTGGACCAGGGGGAATGTTACGTCCCTAGTCCGAAGGGCTGACTCGGTGGGACGTACCTCGACCCCGAGCTGAGAAAGGCACTTGGACCTGGGGGAATGTTACGTCCCCAGTCCGAAGGGCTGATTCAGTGGGACGCAACCCGACCCCGAATGAAGAGAGGCACTTGGACCTGTGGGAATGTTACGTCCCCAGTTCGAAAGGCTGATTCGGTGGGACGCGACCCGACCCCTAATGAAGAGAGGCACTTGGACCTGTGGGAATGTTACGTCCCCAGTCCGAAGGGCTGATTCGGTGGGACGCGACCCGACCCCAAATGAAGATAGGCACTTGGACCTGGGGGAATGTTACGTCCCCAGTCCGAAGGACAGACTCGGTGGGACGTACCCCGACCCCGATTCGAATAACTAAGTGGCCTCGGCGGAACGAAATCCATCCCCGAGCCGAATAACCAAGTGGCATCGGCGGAACGAAATCCAGCCCCGAGCCGAATAACCAAGTGGCATACATAGGCCTCAGCGGAATAAATCCAGCCCCGAGCCTACACCACGAAACCTCGGCGGAACGAATCCAGCCCCGAGTCGATTAATCCTTGGGACTTATTCAGAAGGGAGGTGACTCAACCTTTTGAAGCCCTACCAAATCTGGCACGGGCGTCCCCTTGCCAGACCGGTGAAAAACAAAAACAAAACTTTGGAAAATAAAATCAAAAGGTGGGGGTGACTTAGCACTTGTCCCAAAGCAAAAATTTTCACAAGTGTAAACAACAGCACGGATGCCTCGAAACAGCGTTCTGCCCGAGGCCTCCAAAACACAATTCTGAACCTTTCAATTAAGTGTCCTGGCGAACCAAGATTTGGATCAGAGAGCGTTTAAAATGGTAAGGGCACATCCTTTATACGTTGGGTCACTGTGGAGCCTGTGTATTGTGCGAGGGCTCCTCCTTACCATGCTGGAGCAGGCACACGCTACAGGGGCACAACGCCTCCCCGTGCTGCGCATCTCTTGGATCCAAATGATGAATGAATCAAGGAGTGTCCGAGATACTAAGGGCACATTCCTCCTTAGGTCCGGCATCACTGGAGCTAGCAATCGTCACGGGACATCATCTATCCCCGTGCTATGCTTTCTCACAGATCCATTACATCGGGTAAGTGAGGATCATAGAGTGTTTCGAAACATTAAGGGCATATTCCTTATTATGTTCGGTAACACTGGAGCAAGCAATCACCACGGGGGTATCATCCCTCCCCGTGCTATGCTTCTCACGGATCCTATACATCGAGTATGTCCCTGAATATTCGAAGGACCCCGAGCTAAAGAGATATTTGGTTCTGGGGGAATGTTCCGTCCCCAGGCCAATAAGCACGACTCGATGGGACGTAACCTGACCCCTGAGTCGAATAGTATAGCAGCCTCGGCGGAACGAGATCCAGCCCCGAGCCGATGAAGAGGCCTCGGCGGAACGAACTCCAGCCCCAAGCTGATTGTTGAAGTGGCATCGGCGGAACGAACTCCAGCCCCGAGACGATTATTGAAGTGGCCTCGGCGGAACGAACTCCAGCCCCGAGCCGATTGTTGAAGTGGCCTCGGCGCCAACTGTCCTCTGTAATGGGCGTTGAGTATGTCCCCCGCGAAGATGTCCGGATACTCTTTTAGACATTCTAGTAGGCTCTGTCTCAAGGTCTTGTCCAAGCCTCCCTCTATCTTTATATTTTTTCCCGGTCCGAAGAGTTCTATCCCTTCTAATTCCTCAGCCGCCGCTAGCCGGGCTATTCTGTTTGGCCGATGACTAGGATCTCCACTGGTTTTTCCTCCGTCTTCATTCCTCTTCCGTTTTTTGGTACCCTCCTCAATGGAGAGGGTTTCTCGTGAGAGAGTTGTAAAGCAGCTGCGGGCTGCCTTCTGACTTCCGCATGAGATCCCGATCCCTTCAGGGGTGTCTCATGTATCTGTTTTGAGGCTTGTCCTCCACTTGGCAATCTCTTTTTTTAACCAAGATTTTACCTCGCTATTTGGGCCGCCATGTCGCCTTTTGTGCTCTTCTTCATGTCTGTTGCCCCGGGTGCGATGTTCCTTACGCCTTGGAATCTCCCGCACAGTTTCGTCGTACTCTGTGTCTCATCTTCTAGTGTAGCGGAGACTATCATAAGAGGAATCTGTCGAACGTATCTCTTCTTCTTCTTCCCATGTGTCCTCTTCTTGTGAATCTTTTTCCACCACTATGGATTTTATCCCGTAAGGCCCCCTCCTCCTAGGTCCATCGTCCTCACTTGTATCCACAACCCTCTTTCCATCTGCTATCTCTCCTCTTTTTGATTAGCTCTGGTTTCAGGCTTCTCGCGGTTCCCCCCTTCCATTCTCTCCAGTCGGTCAATCATGTTTTTAGGAGGGCCTGACTATCCTTCATGTCATTCCTTATGCTTTCTTCTATCTTCTTCTTCCAATCTGTGGCCGGATTCCCCGACGATTGGTGATTTCCTCCTTCTACCATCGTCTTACTACGCGAACCGTTTTTTGTTGAGTTCCCCACAAACGGTGCCAACTGTTGACGGCTGATTTTGGTCTCATGGCAATACGGGAATATTACTCCCGAGACAATCCTCCCTCAATAGTGAATTTGTTTGGTTATGGGGGACCAAAATCAAACTTAGCAAAAGATAGATAATACGTCAATCGACAAGGAGATTTGACGTGGTTCGGCGGATCTTGGTCCGACCTACGTCCACGGTCACAAAAGGATGATACTTTTATTACTCAAACACGCTTCTCGGCTCTGCTTCTGGTTTTTTACAAGTCTGATGGTAATGACCAACTGTTGACGGCGGATTTTGGTCTCAGGGTAATATGGTAATATCACTCCCGAGGTAATCCTCCTTCAATAGTGAATGTGTTTGGTTATGGGGGAAACCAAAGGTAAACTTAGCAGAAGGTAGATAATGCGCCAATCAAACAAGGAGTTTTAACGTGGTTCGGTGGATTTTTATCCGACCTACGTCCATGGACACAAACATGACTATTCTTTTATTGCTGAAACTTGTATCTCTTGTGCTTTACAAGTTTTAGCACAATGAGATTGATCTTGATTCTCAGATCTTTTTTTGTGTTTTACAAGTCAGAGCTTAATGATTCTGATGATTTTTACACATACTATACCCTTCTATTTATAATAGTGAAGGAATCAGATTCCTCTTAGTATGAGGTTTCCTAGTTGAAACAATCTCCCGCTCCCTCATGGAAACCTTTATCAAATCTATCTTTTACTTCCTTTATCCTACTTGGACTCTGACTCCTTAGTTTTCCTATGAAAGTAGGATAACTTATCTTCTGGAGCATATCCTGTCATACTCCCGGTCTTCATGTGGTCGGTCATGATAGTCTTTTTGTACTGGGAGTGCTGCTGTCGACCTGATAAGTGCCCGGTCATTTTGAATTCAAGTGGTCGGTCTCCTCCTGTTGTGGTCAGTCTTGTAACTTATAAATGTGGTCGGCCTTTTATTGTAAAGCGCTCGGGCCCTTACTGCTGGCTTTTTATGGGTCGGGTCGGTATTAGTGATCTCACCCAAGAAGGGAATTACCCTTCTACCATTGTCGTGCTGTTTTAAATATCATAGTGCCTGAAAAAACCATCAACATCTGTCCCCTAGTTCTCGGTTCCAACGAGTATACGAGTTGGTGCCGGGAACTATATAAAGATGGTGTGCTGATTACTTTGTTGGTGGTAGATCCGGGGTTGAATCGAAATTTTCGTCGCCTCTTTTCAAGCACCTCTTCTTGAGACGCACAACAGTCACGTCTGTTTAATGCCCATCAAATCACCATTAGGGTTTTTCCTAAGTGTGACACTTGTCAATCATCTGTCGGATTCCCGCCAAAAAAGAAAGCGAATCGACCGTGTAGGGGCGTTTTAATAGTGTGCCGATCTCAACCGTTCGTTTGATTTTGGCAGACCTCTTTTGCAGTTGACATTTGGCTTCCATCCGGGTTTCTTTTCTCGATCCAACGGCCATGAGCGTCCCACTCATGACTATAAAAAGACGGGGCTTTTACTGTGCAGTCTTTTTGGAAAATCTTTCTCTCCTTCCAGTGAATATTTCAACTGTGACTCACTTGACTCAGTACTCCCGAAGTTTCTTTCAGCCGTGCATTGTTCTTCTTTCTCCGCTGTGACCTGCGAATTTAGGGGACGAGCAAACCGTGCTGTGCAATCTTCAGTCTTTCTGAAAGAAACAAGTAAGTTTTCTGAACGACCTTTCCTCTTTTTGTGTGTTTGAATCCTTTGTTAGCTTTGATGTTGCTAGGGAGTGACTTATGGCTTGTCGGATTTTGTTAGGGCATTTTAGAACCCACCTACTTAGCTTTCTCGGAATTCCTGAGCAGTTTTAGAGTTTTAGCTATAGACTAACTTCCCCTTCCTTTTTATTTTCCGGACGTCTAGGATGTCTAAGGACAGTTCTCCCATTGAAAACCCTGCTAAATCCTTGGCCCCTATTGCTGAAGAGCTTTCCTCTGGCTCGGGACCACCCAGCGTGGAAGACCTTGATACTACCCCCACTCCTTCTGAGATCGAACAAGATTCTTACCATCAAAGGGTTCCTCGGAAGGATCCGGAGCCCGGTGACTTTGACAGCTCGGCTTTAGACATGGTTCGGCCTTCTAAGATAACCGAGGATGATCTAGCACTGCTTCGGCAATGATATGACATCCCGATAGACATTGCTCTTGAGGTCCCTCTTTCATGTGATCGTACCAGTCAGCCTGACGAGGGTTCCGTGGCCCTTCTTCCAGCTTTCTTCGAATGCGGGCTCCGGTTGCCAATTCAACCCTACTTTGCCTGGATGATGGCCGAGATGGAGGTCGCCCCCTGTCAACTAAGTCTAAACAGTTGGAGGATTTTGGCCGGTTGTATGTAGCTTGGCATCGGGCGGGGCTTGGCGAACCTTCTTTTGAAGAAGTGAAGAGGTTATATCGGTTGAAGGCCAACCCAAAGACTCACCACGGGTGGTACTACCTTTCTGCTTACGATAGTTCGTAAAACGTCATCCAAAAACTCCCTGACTCCAATAAGAATTTCAAAGATCTTTGGTTCTGGGCCACTGGAGATTGGGGATGGACCCTGAGGTCGGATGAAGAGGAGATCTTGGTTCCGGACATCTTTAGAGGGGGAGGTTAAGAGATTAATCTTTAACTTTTCTGCCCTTAGTTTTTTTTTTATGTTTGGATTCTTACCCCTTTTTTTCTATTCCTCCTAGCCTGTTGGAGGGATGCTCTCAAGGTCTCCCATCAGGTCCGTCAGCGGGTATTCTGGGCTCGGCGGTATGCTGCTCATTGGAGGGAGTTGGTGATTGATGCGGCATTTTTTGAATCGGGGCTCGTTCGAACCGTTCCTCCTAAGGTCTCGGGTCGGATAGGTAGATGTCTGTTGATCTTCTAACCAACTCCCATGTTTATTTACCATGTTTTGTGTCATTTTTTTTGTATGCTCAGGTCCTGAACCTTTCTTTCATCTTTGTTTCTTGCAGGCATGTCGAGGAGACCAAAGTACCTTGATCGGTTGACCGGTGCTGCGAAAAAAACTAGCCCAGGTGGAGCTGGTACTTCTCGGAAACGACCTGAATCTTCCGAGGATAGAAAGGTGGCCGTGGAGGTAGAACGGCCGAGCTCTCAGGGTCTATCTTCATCTCCTCGGGTGCCCCTAATGGGTGCCACCCGTCCTGATAGCCCCCCAAGACCATCCAGGAGGAGGAAGCGTCGGTTTGGAGCTGTGGATACCCAATTGAGGCGGGAATTGGAGGAGGAAGAGGCTCCGAGCAGAGAAACTTCAGTTCGGCAGGAGGGTCCTTCCAAAAAATTGAAGGGAGCTGTGGTTCTCGGAGTTGATGACCTTGGGAAGAATATTAGGGAGGCTACTTCCCATTTGGTACCGGCTTTCAATGAGCTGGCCGGGGCTGTACCTCCTGAGAAGATTCCGAGGTTTGAGGACCTTTCACCCGAGGAGGTGGTCGCAAAGTTGTGCTCCCAGTTGGCCGAGGTTATTTCTTTATTTCTTCTTTTCTACATCCGAGGTGTCTTTCAGACTTTATTTGAAACTGACTTCTTTTTCTTCTTGGCAGGCAAATTATTTGGCGGCCAAAAATAAGGACATGTTCATAAGTCTTTTGTCCGAGGGCGGTCAAGCCCAGAGGCTTCAGAATCGTCTTTATGAAGTGGAGGCCAAGCTGGCTAGTGCCGAGGAGAGGAATAGGGACCATGAGCTGGCTGCGGTCGAGGCTGTCAAAACAAACAAAGCTCTTAAGGCTGCTGCTACTCTGGAGCGCAAGAATGCTGAAGAAGCTAGAGCAAGTTTGGTGGATGCCCGGGCTGAGATTGGGATCCTCAAGGTGGAAGTGGGCAGTGTGGAGTATAAGCTGCGTGCTAAGGAGGAGGAACTGGGACGGGCCCGTGCCGAGCTCAGGGATAAGGAGCTCGAGTGGGAGGCCGAGAGGGACTCTATTCGTCTTGAAGGGGTCGGCGATTGTGCTGAAATTATACCAATAGTGTTGCCCGACCTGGATATAGGGCCAGTCCATGCAGCCATCTGTTTTTGTAAAGGGGAAATATCTGAGGAGGAGTTTCAGAAGTGGCTCCTCCCTTCTTCCGAGGAGGCGATGGATCCCGACCCGATTTCGGTTGTCCCGGTCTCCTAGGTTTCTCAAGAAGGTCGACCTGATATTCCTGCTCCTAGCGAGGACTATTCTGAGATCCCACCTCCAATCTTTGAAGTAGAGGTCTCCCATATTGCCGAGGTTGAAGCTGTTGTTCCCGTTCTTGAGACCGAGCTGATCCCTCCATCGTCTGAGCCAGCCAAGGAAGAACTTTCTGCCCCTGTGCAAGTTGATTTAAAAAAGGATAACCCGGCGGGGCCCTGTGTACACTTGTCTTTTTTTGTAATAACACTTTATATTTTTGTGAATATATATATATATATATGTGCTTTTTTTTTATTTCGTTCTTTATGTTTCCCTTCGAACATTTGAGACCTCTCAGTGGGGCCAATATGAACTGGAGGGACGTAATCCGACCCCGAGTAGTAAGAAACATTTGGCTCCGGTGGAATCATAACCCGACCCCGATCTGAGGGAAGCACTAGGCTCCGGGGGGAATGTTACGTCCCCAGTTTAAAGAACACCGACTCGGTGGGACATAACCCGACCCCGAGCTGCATGGAACACTTGGCCCTGGGGGAATATTTTCGTCCCCAATCCGAAAGATAGATTCGGTGGGGTGTGGCCCGACCCCGAGCTGTATAACCAAGTGGCCTCGGCGGAACTAAATCCAGCCCCGAGCCGAATAACTGAATGGCCTCGGCGGAACGTAATCCAGCCCCGAGCCGAATAATTGAATGGCCTCGGTGGAACGTAATCCAGCCCCGAGCCGAATAATCAAGTGGCCTCGGCGGAACGAATCCAGCACCGAGCCGATTAACCATTTGGCCTCGGCGGAACGAATCCAGCCCCGAGCACTGGTTAATCCTTGGGATTTATTCAGATGGGAAGTGTATCCATCTTTGAAACCCTGTCGAATCTGACTTGGGCGTCCCCTTGTCAGGCCGACGAAAAAATAAAAACAAAACTTTCGAAAATAAAATCAAAAGGTGGGGGTGACTTAGCACTTGTCCCAAAAACTTTTCACAAGCGTAAACAACAGCACGGATTCCTTAAAACAGCGTCATGTCCGAGGTTTCCAAAACACAATTCTGAATCTTTCAATTTCAGTATCCCGGCGAACCAGGATTTGGATCAAAGAGCGTTTGAATGGCAAGGGCACATCCTCTATACGTCGGGTCACTGTGGAGCCTGTGTATTGTACGAGGGCTCCTCCTTACCACGCTGGAGCAGGCACACGCTACAGGGACGTAACGCATCCCCGTGCTGCGCCTCTCTTGGATCCAAATGATGAATGGATTAAAGAGTGTCCGGGATACTAATGGTATATTCCTCCTTAGGTCCGGCATCACTGGAGCTAGCAATCGTCACGGGGGCATCATCATCCCCCGTGCTATGCTTTCCCACGATCCATTACATCGGGTAAGTGAGGATCAAAAGAGTGTTCGACATATTAAGGGCATGTTCCTCCTTATGTCCGGTAACACTGGAGTAAGTAATTTCCACGGGGGTATCATCCCTCACTGTGCTATGCTTCTCACGGATCCTATGCATCGAGTATATCCCTGAGGACCCCGAGCCAAGAGAGATACTTGGTTCTGGGGGAATGTCTCATCCCCAGACCAAAGAGCATGACTCGGTGGGACGTAACCCGACCCCGAGCCGAATAGTCAAGTGACCTCGGCGGAACAAGATCCAACCCCGAGGTGTTCGACGCTTTAAGGGCATATTCCTCCTTATGTTTGGTAACACTTGGAGCAAGCAATCGCCACGGGGGTATCATCTCTCCTCGTGCTATGCTTCTCACGGATCTATACTCTGATTCACTTTCGTCCCTGCTGTTTGATGCTTGTATGGAGTCGACTGATTCTGGTGTGACTTGTGCTTCTTTATGGTGGTAGCCGTGGTCGGGTAGTTGCGGGTTTTGTGCTTTTGACCTTGGACCGTTGTATTGAGTATGTCCCCGGGGTTTTGAATACGGTTTTGCAAAATTATTTTTTGAAGAGCGGGGGAAAAAAGAAAGTTTTATTTATATTCGGGGATATATTGCCCTTCTTACAACTCTCTGCGGGTCATTTTGAGAGAGGCTTTGTGTTTGAATTTCTGTCCCTTATTGGGTTGCTGCCAAAGAAGAGGAGGAAGAGAGAATTTACTGAAAGTATTTCTCAACATCTCGGCGTTCCATGGCTTTTTAAATCTTGTGTCGTCCAGTTGTTCCAAGAAGTAAGCTCCTGGCTTACCACCTCTGTGATTTTGTATGGCCCTTCCCACTTGGCACCTAGCGAGCCCTCCTCTGGTCGCCGGGTGTTTAAGGTGACCCTTCTCAATACTAAGTCGCCCGGGAAAAGGAGCGGGTCCGACTCTTCTGTTGTATAAGCGGGCCATTCTTTGTTGGTAGACTGCTGCTTCATAGCTGATTTCTCTCTCCTTTCCTCGATCAGGTCGAGGTGGTTTTTTTATAGTTCTTCATTCTGCTCATTCCCAAAGTGGCGGACCCTGTGAGTTGCTACCCCGATTTCTGCTGGAATGACGGCCTCACATCCGTATGATAGGGAAAAATGGTGTTTCCCCTGTGGAATCTTTGTAGGTCGTCCGATGTGCCCATAGCACTTCTGGTAATTCTTCGACCCATAAGCCTTTGCATGATCCGAGCCGAGCTTTAAGGTTTGCCTTGATGGTCTTGTTGTTGCCTCAACCTGTCCGTTTGACTTGGGATGGGCTGGCGAGGCGAATTTTAAAGCGATCTGGAGGTCTTCGCAGAGCTTCCTGAATCCTTTGCTATCGAATTGTTTCCCGTTGTCGGTGATGATCGCCCGGGGGATTCCGAACCTGCAGATTATGTTCTTTTTTACAAACTTTGTGGCCTTTTTCTCCGTGATGGTGGATAGCGGCTCGGCTTCTGCCCATTTTGTGAAATAGTCTATGGCCACGATTGCATATTTTACCTGCCCTCGCCCTTGTGGCATTGGCCCTATGATATCTAGCCCCCACTGTGCGAACGGCCAGGGGCTGGACGGGTGGTTAATTTTTCTGCCGGTTGATGGTGGATGTTGGCATTTTTCTGACAACCTTCACACTTCTGGGCTATCCGCACACCTTCCTAATGCATGGTCGGCCAGTAAAATCATTGTCTTAAGGCTTTAAAGGCGATTGATCTTCCTCCGGCGTGACTTCCACAGATGCCCTGTGAATCTCTCTGAGCACATAATCTGCTTCCTCCTCTGTTAAACATCTCAGGAGGGGTACGGTATAGCCTCTCCGGTAGAGCACCCCTTCGATCAGGGAGAACTTGGTGCTTTTGAATTTTAGTTTCTTGGCCTCCTTTTTGTCTTTAGGGGTTTCCCTTGTTTCCAGGTATCTCCTAATCAGTTGCATCCATGAGTTTTTGCCTCCCTCTTCTACTATATCTACCTTCAGCTCCACTATGCTTCTTTCTCGGAGGCATATGAGAGGGATTATTCTGGGGTCATCGGTCTTCATTGAGGATGCGAGCCGGGCCAGGGAGTCTGCTTCACAGTTGTCTTCTCGTCCGATTTGTTCGAAGCGTACGTTCCCCACTTTCTCCATCAACTTTTTAATTCGGCTAAGTAAGCTATCATGGTCGGCTCCCATGCCTGAAATTCTCCATTTAGTTGTTGAATGGCTAGCTGAGAGTCACTCCTTACTACCACGTTGTGGACTCCCACTACTGTGCATAGCCTTAATCCGGCCAAGATTGCTTCGTATTCGGCTTCATTGTTTGTGGTTTCGAAGGCGAACCTTAAGGCAAACAATACTTCTTCCCCCTTGTTATTTTTAACACGATCTCGCTCCGCCGCCCTGTGAGCTGACAGACCCGTCTATTGACATCTCCACTTGTCTTCCCCTATCGTCAAGATCTGGGGTTCGGTGAATTCTGCAAAAAAATCTGCCAAAACTGTCCTTTCATTGCTACCTTTGGAAGGTAGGAGATGTCGTGCTCGCTTAACTCCACCGACCACTTCATCAACCTTCCCGAGGCCTCTGGTTTTTGTAAGATCTGTCGCAATGGGTGTTTGGTGTAAACTTTGATATGGTGGGCTTGGAAGTAAGGCTGCAATTTCCGAGCTGCGGTGATCAAAGATATGGCGACTAGTTCATGTACGGGATACCGGGGGTTTCTGTGTCCAACAGGGCTTTGCTGACATAGTATACTGGTCTTTGGATTCGGTCGGCCTCTTGCACCAGCACGAACTTACTGCGTGTTTTGAAACAGCCAAGTACAAGTATAATGTCTCTCCTGGGAGAGGTTTTGCTAGGAGCGGGGGCTGTGCTAGATAGATATTGTTTCAGTTGTTGGAAGGCCTCCTCGCACTCCGGAGTCCAGTCGATCCCCTTTTGGGCTTTCTTGATGGCTTTGAAGAAATGGTGGCATTTGTCGGTTGCTCGGGAGATGAATCGGTTAAGCGCGGCTAGCCTGCCGGTTAGACTTTGAACTTCTTTCACCGTCCTGGGAGATTTCAAGTCCAGTACGGCTTGTATCTTTTGCGGGTTTGCTTCTATGCCCCTGGAGCTCACCATGTAGCCTAAAAACTTCCCGGAGGACACCCCGAAGGCACACTTTTCTGGATTGAGTTTTAAATGGTATTTCCTCAATAACTCAAAGGTTTTCTTCAGGTCGGTCACGTGACACCCTGGCGCCTCAGACATTGTTATCATATCGTCAACATACACCAGCATTGTTGTGCCGATGAGTGGTTTGAAAATCTTGTTGACCAGTCTCTGAAAGGTGGCTCCTGCATTTTTTAATCCAAATGACATTACTTTATAACAGTAAAGACCCTGATTGGTGACAAAAGTTGTTTTCTCCTCGTCAGCAGGGTGCATCTTGACCTGGTTGTATCCTGAGAAGGCGTCCATAAAGTTCAACAGTCTCTTGCAGGCTGTCGTATCTACCAGCTGATCTACGTTTGGCAGTGGGAAGCTGTCTTTGGGCACGCCTTGTTGAGGTCGGTGAAGTCCACAACATCCTCCACCTCCCGTTTGCTTTCCTTACCAATACCACGTTCGAAACCCATTCTGGGTACTTGACTTCTCTGATAAAGCCTGCTTTTAACAGTTTTTCGACTTCGGACGCCATGCTCTGCACCGTTCTTGGTTAAAGATTTTTCTTTTCTGTTTAACTGGTTTGTGTGTCGGGTTTACTGCCAAGCGGTGACTGATGAACTTTGGATCAATCCCGGGCATGTCATTGTGTCCCCATGCGAAGATGTCGGGGTACTTCCGTAGGCATTCCAGCAGGTCATTTTTAGGATTTCGTCCAAGTTCCCCCTATCTTTATGCTTTTATTCGGTCCGAACAGGTTGACTTCTTCTAATTCTTCGGCTTGCCTCTAGTCGGGCAACTTGTCCGGGCGCGGACCCGGGTCCTTCCTTGGATTTTCCTCGTCTTCCCCCATTTGCCTCTTCCTGGTGCTTCCTTCGATGCAGAGGGTTTCTCGTGAGAGAGTGGCGAAGCAACTACGGGCTATCTTCTGACTTCCGCATATGATTCTGATCCCTTCCCGGGTAGGAAATTTCAGTTTCAAGTAGTAATAGGACATCGCAGCCTTTGTTTTCATCATAAAAGGTCGGCCGATAATGACTTGGTAACTGCTCAGGCAGTCCACCACAGTGAAGTTTACCATAACTGTTCGGGTCCTGGGGTGAGTTCCGATGGTTGTTGCCAGTTGTATTCTCCCCAGCGGGATGACCATTGAGCCTCCAAAACCGTACATGGGGGTGCCTTCATTAGTTAAGGTTACGTACTCCACTCCCAGGCTTTCTAAATCTTCTTTGGAGATTATGTCTACCGCGCTTCCGGGATCTACCAGGATTCTATCTACCTATGTGCCGCTGATTGTAGCTTTGATTATTAGCGCATCGTCATGGGGGAAACTCACCCCTCGAGCGTCCTCGTCGATGAACATTATGGGTACTGACCGACTTCCTCGGTACTGGGGACTTTTCCGTTTCCAGCACTTCCGTCCCCTGTATTCGGCTATAGCTCTTTCTTGACCGGTTAGAGTCTCCGGCCAGTATTTTCCCTCCAGCGATGATGTTCACCTGCCGGCCTCGTGCCCTCTGTCTGGCAGCCATGGCCTCATGGTTGATATAATTATTTAGATACCCATTTCAGGCTAGGTCCTCCATCTTTTCCCGCAGATCCTTGCATTCGTCCGTTGTGTGCCCCCTCAGATTATGATGTATGCAGTAAGATTTTTGGTTTTTCTCTTATCCGGGGGGAATCTCCTGAGGTCGGGTTCTATCAAGAGGCCTTTTTCCTGTATCTCCATGATGATTTGCCCTGGTGGATTGCTCAGGGGAATGTATGCTTCTTCTCGGACTACATGATTTACTGGGTCGCGACCCCTCTTTCCTGATCTCTTCGAGGTATCGGTTTGAATTCTTTGGTTTTGGATTGAATTTTTGAATTCCCTGTCCGGTCGTCGGGGGGCCTCTGTTCTTGTTGTTCTTTCTCGAACGGCTGTCCCCCTTCGGGAGATCTTTTCTTCGCTTTCTAACAAGACAAATTTTCGGGCTACCTCTAGAGCGGTGGCATAATCTGGTGTGTCTTGGATTCTTAGGTGAGTCCATAGTCTTCCGACCCTTAGGGCTCCCGTTAAACTTCCAGTGCCTCTTTGGACTCGTACCCTCCGACCTCGAGTATCATATTGTGATACCTTTCGATGAAAATTTTTAGGGGCTCGTCATCTCCTTGCTTCATAAGCCTCAATTCTCCAATCGTCTTCTTGGGGACGCAGGCTCCTTTAAAGTGTCGAACGAATGACCTTTTAAGCTGTGTGAAGCTTCCGATGCTCCCCGGGGCCAGACTTCTGTACCATAGGATGGCGGTTCCACCCAAAGTTAGGGGGAATACTTTGCAGATGGCATCTCCTGCCACTCCCTAGACTTCCATCAACAAGACAAAGCTTTCGATGTGGGATTTCGGGTCAGAGTGGCCTTTGTAAGGTGCCATGGTTGGCATGTTGAATCGCCTAGGGAATTTCGCCGATTTTATTTCTTCCGTGAGGGGAGATTCCTCCTCGCTATCCCGGGCATCCCATGCATCGGTCTTGAGGCCTACTCCCCACTTGGTCATCTCCTTTTTTAACCAAGACTTTATTTCACTGCTTGTGCCGCCATGTCGTGTCCTGTGCCCCTCCGTGTGTCTATTGCCCCGGGTGCGGCGTTCCTCATCCCTTGGAATTTCCCGCACACTTTCGCTATGCTCCATGTCCTCTCTTCTGGAGTCGCGGAGACTGTCATAGGAGGGATCCGGTGATGGTCTTCCTTCTTCTTCTTCTTCCCACGTGTCCTCTGTTTGTGAATCTTTTTCTACAACTACGGATTTTATCCCATAGGGGCCCCTCCTCCTGGGTCTCTAGCGTCTTCACTTATGTCTATCACCATTTTTCCTTCTGCTCTTTCACTTCTTCTTCGACTGGTTCCGATGTCTGGTCTCTCGTTGTTCGTTCCCTCCATTCTCTCCAGCCGATCCATCATGGATTTCATGTTTTCTTCCATCTTTTTCATCCAGTCTGTTGCTGGACTCCCCGAAGATTGATGATTTCCGCCTTCTGCCATTGTCTTTCTACGCGAACTGCTTTTTGTTGAGGTTCCCCACAGACGGCGCCAACTGTTGACGGCTGATTTTGGTCTCAGGGCAATACAGGAATATTACTCCCGAGACAATCCTCCCTCAATAGTGAATTTGTTTGGTTATGGGGGACCAAAAGCAAACTTAGCAAAAGATAGATAATACGCCAATCGACAAGGAGATTTAACGTGGTTCGGCGGATCTTGGTCCGACCTACGTCCACGGGCACAAAAGGATGATACTTTTATTACTCAAACACGCTTCTCGGCTCTGCTTCTGGTTTTTTACAAGTCTGATGGTAATGATTCTGATATTGATCTTGATATTGGTTCTCCTTTTCTTTTCTCTTCACTCACTCTACTCTCCTATTTATAATAGTGAAGAAATCAGATTCCTATTTGTACAAGAATTCCCAGTTGGAGATGGTTTCCTTTTTCCTATCAGGATTCCTACTTTTAAAACTACTTTCACTTCTTTTATCCTTTTAGGATACTGACTCATCAGTTCTCTTTATGAAAATAGGATAATGCCTTATCTTCCGTAACATGTCTTGCCCTATGCTCGGTTTTCACGAGGTCGGTCTTCATGTGGTCGGTCATAATAGTCTTTTGTACTGAGAATGCTGCTGTCGACCTGATAATTGCCCGGTTATCTTGAACTCAAGTGCTCGGTCACTAACCGTAAAGTTCCCGGCCCCTTACTGTTAACTCTTTAGTGGTCGGGTCGGCATTAATAATCTTGACTGAAAAGTGAATTACCTTTTTTACCCCTATCGTGCTGCTTAAATAACATAGTGCCTGAAAAAAACCATCAACAACTTCTATTTTAGATATCTCCCTTAATATAATATATTAACTTGGCATGAAATTACCAACCAGCCATATAGGCGGTATCCAGATTAAGTCAAATTAATAATTAATTATCAACCGACCAATCAGGCGGTATCCAGTTTTGTCAGGTTTAAAACCAATTTAAATAATTACCAACCGACCAATATGGAGGTATCCTCGTTAAGTCAGGTTTTAACTAGTTTATATATTATAATTAAGGGAGATTAATCTAAATATTAATAATAAAAGTTTTACCTTTTACCCCAGCAAAGGGGAGTTACCTCCTCATTACTAAAAAGTAAAAGCTGAAAATTAAAGAAAGAAAAGTATTGTGCGTAAAAGTAAATTGCGGAAAGTAAAAACTGAAAAGTAAATAAAAGAAAGTGCGAAAGCGGAAATTAATTACTGAAAGCTGTAAATAAACAACAAGATACAATCTTCTTAGTATTCTTAAGGAATTCCTTAGAAGAAAGTATGAATTTACAAATGAAATGACTTGGTATTTATAGGCAAAATTTTGCGTCCATCAAATCATCCACCAAATCCATTATTAATTGCTCCACTAATTGCTCCACTAATTGCTCCACCAATTGCTCCACCAACTGCTCCACCAAATCCATTATTAATTGCTCCACTAATTGCTTATCATGTTTGGTGGTGATTTGATAATTTTTATTATTTATTTATTAATTTATTTTTTGCTTTCAAAATGATTGAAAATGACTTTAATAATTACACACAACAGACTTCTGGATGGTTCATCAATTTCGGGCATGAAATATTCAGAATTCGAAATTCATTATTAATTGCTCCACTAATTGCTTATCATGTTTGGTGGTGATTTGATAATTTTTATTATTTATTTATTAATTTATTTTTTGCTTTCAAAATGATTGAAAATGACTTTAATAATTACACACAACAGACTTCTGGATGGTTCATCAATTTCGGGCATGAAATATTCAGAATTCGAAATTATTTTATCTTTCAAAGTTGTCGATCTTTGAGTCTTGTTTAATCTGGAACTTGAATCAGCTCAATCCGATATCGGAGTAAAAAGTTATGCCAAAAATACGATAGATGCGCAAAACTGGAATTTCCAATAAAACTTCGTTAAAACGCCCTTTCAAGTTTCCAATCTCCAAAATTAATATGTCAAGTCCAATTTTTACCCTTATTTGACCCACATTTCGTCCTAAATGATTTCATTGTGTCCCAATATTATTTTATCTGCAAAATAAACTAAAACACATCAAAACGTTCATCAAACCCGAGAAACTAAACAAAATATTAAGTAAAAGAGGCGGTAAATATTGATATATTTTCCGCTCATCAATGCATCATGATTGATGTTGGACAGAGTGATTTGTGTGACATCATGTCATTTGGCGTATTATAGGTTACTTCAGAATGATCTTCTGAATCATTTTGGTTCCGAAGTATTTTGGAATACTTGAGAGTGTTTTAGCTTATATGTCGGATATTTCTGATGTGCTCTCTGAGTTTCCAATGTAATACTACTATAGATATCAATTTTTGAATCCTAAGATTTATTTCCGGTCCTCCCGGACTTCGGAGTGATGCTACCACAGAGTAACATTCTTCTGAGGTCTTCCTGGATTTTTGAAATAGGTTATTCTAGTATCATATCATTAGTATAAAGATAATCTAACACGTGTCGCACAATACATATCGCACTCACAGTGGGGTTACAATTTTTTACAGCAGTTCCAGTAAGGAGGTGTGTGTGAGAAGAGTTTTCTTACGTGTTGACACATGTTCCTTGTGGTAACACCAATTTTAAGCACATTTATTAATATATAGGTGCTTAAACATATGAACCCTTTCACTTTATTATTCATTAGTTATTAATGTTTAACTTTAAATGTGTAACTCAATTGATTTATTATTATTGATGATGATGCATGTGTAAAAATTAAATTATTTATATTTTTTTATTATTAACTTACTACTAATCGTAATATTGCATTGGGTATTTCACCAATACACTGATTTAGATGACCATATCACTGAAGAATTTGAAAAGCATTACATAATATTTGATTAATTTTGAAAAACTGTTATACATGAAATGAGAAAAAAATATAATTGATGATTAATGAAATGATTTATTATTGATGATCAACTTTTCACTATCTAACTTTTCACATTTTTTTGTTTTTAATATTCATTTAATATTTATTAGTAGAAGTTAAAAAATCAAGAGTTATATTAAGTTATTTTAAAAAATGTTCAAAACTTAATTAAATCCATACTTGCACCAAGGTTATATATATAATGGAATATGTTAAAAAAACACATGTTTAATTTGAAAAAAATGTTAAAAATTTTACATTATTGGAACAATTCTAATTAATTTCATTTTTCATAATAAATTTTGAGAGTGAAAAGTGCACAAATCATTATTGTTGATTAAATTAACACATTACCTAACATGCCTACATGGTGGGATCCAATCAAAACCACTTTGGTAAAGCATTATAAGCCAATAAATACATTTCACCCACTCCCCAAACCGATTACTTTGCTTTCAATCCACTCACATACTTCCTCTCTTTAAAGACAATCTACCTAAAAAAACGCGTTTCGAAACGCATTACAAATCCCACTTCCTCACTTCTTCAACCCCCCACCCATCATCTTATCCATTATTAACAGTAAAATTAAAAATTAAAACGCTTTGAAATTAACGATGTCTGAAGAAACGCAGTCCGAAAGTCCAGCGAATTTCTGGGGGAACATGGGGGAAGAAGAGTACTACAAGTCTCAGGGAGTGAAAAACGGCAAGGAGTACTTCGAAACGCCGAACGGGAAAATCTTTACGCAGAGTTTCTTACCGTTGGATCAAAAGGTGAAGGCCTCGGTGTACATGACTCACGGCTATGGATCAGACACTGGATGGTCCTTTCAGAAGATTTGCATCAACTTTGCTACGTGGGGTTACGCTGTTTTCGCCGCTGATCTTCTTGGCCACGGCCGTTCCGACGGCTTACGTTGTTATCTAAGTATGCTCACTTCTTCACTCATCATCTTTCAATTTTTTTATGTGTAATAAATATTTCATTTATGATAAAGGTGTCAAATCAATTTGTATTTGACCAATTGTCAAACAAGTCCCAAAATCTTGAAGTAATTTTGTAATAAAACGGATATGTGGCGTACGTGGTATGACAAAATTTTCATAATCTTGATGAACAGGTGACATGGAGAAGATCGCTGCTTCGTCCTTATCATTCTTCAAGCACGTACGCTACAGCGAGCCATACAAAGACCTACCGGCTTTCTTATTTGGTGAGTCTATGGGTGGAGCCGCAACAATGCTGATGTACTTCCAATCAGATCCCAACACGTGGACGGGTCTGATCTTCTCAGCACCCCTTTTTGTCATTCCAGAAAAAATGAGACCTAGTAAACTCCATTTATTCATGTACGGTCTCCTCTTCGGATTGGCTGACACGTGGGCCACAATGCCTGATAGAAGAATGGTAGGAAAAGCCATAAAAGACCCCGAGAAGTTGAAGATAATAGCATCAAACCCGAGGAGATATACGGGAAAGCCACGGGTGGGGACCATGAGAGAAATTGACAGGGTGTGCCAGTACATACAGGATAACTTCTCGAAAGTTACGGTGCCGTTTTTGACAGTGCATGGGACCGCTGATGGGGTCACGTGCCCTACATCGTCCAAGCTACTGTATGAGAAGGCATCCAGTGCGGACAAGAGTATCAAGTTGTATGATGGGATGTACCATTCTTTGATTCAAGGAGAGCCTGATGAGAATGTTAATCTTGTTTTGAAGGATATGAGGGAATGGATTGATGAAAGAGTTGAGAGGTATGGGCCACAAAATTGTTAAATTGAAATAATTAGGGGAACAAAATTTTATTTGAATGTAATAAGAAAATCAATGGAAACTCTTGTGTTGTTTTGATAATTTTGTTTTATGTTAACTAATGTTCTTAAATTCTTCTGATTAGTTTGTTTATTGGGAATCATATTGGCTTTGGTTTGATATGAGTTTTTCTGATGAATAAATAAATGTTAATTAGTTTGGCTAAATTGAGTATATGTTATATGAGATTAATTTAGAAGTTGGGTGATAAAAGGAGACCATAACACTTTGTTTTTGTTTCATGATTTGTCATGGTTTCATATAATGTGATATAATTCAAATTGTTATTTATCTTGACTCTCACGTTCATGGTATGAGTTTTCATTATATTCTTATGGTTTGAAAACAATGAATTTTGGAGAGGTTTTTAAACAATGGATTTATATTCTTAAAATATCATTCATAAAATTTTAAAATATCAATTTTGTTGTGATTCACCGATCACTTTAGAGTGTGTTTGAGGAAAAATCGAATTGTATTTCTATTACTACAAGAATAGATTACACAAGTTTACAACTAGAAACTTAACCAAAAAACCTCACACACTCTCAAGCTCTCTACTTGGAGCTTACACACACATTGGGATATAGAAACTAATGATCCTTGGCTCCTTTTATAATGCCAAAACCGCGTGCTACAGTAACACGCGGTTTGGCAACTTGAATCCAGCTTCATGCCATCTTCACTACCAACTTGCATGTTGCCTTCAATCATGCATGCTTTCGGTGGCTTTTGATTTCTTCTGCAGCTTGCACTTTGTTGTCTGCATGCTGACTTTCTGGTTTCAACAAATCTCCCCATTGGTGAAGATTTTCCAAAATCTGAGCCGATCATCAATCATCCAAACCGGATCCTCCAAAGGATCCTCTCCTGGCTGCATCTGTATGACTGCCTACGTACCTTGAGTTGGGATCAAGCCAATCGTAGTTCTCTGTATCATCTGACAGTTATCCTGGTTATATCTCTGCACAACTCTAGCTTGTCCCGATCATCGTCGTTTGTTGACATGTCGGCTGTGTCTCTGCACAGCACACTTCACTGCATCTCTGTACAGTATTCTCCTGCTATGTCTCTGCATAGTACAATCCATTGTGTCTCTGCACAGTAATCTTCTGTCATGTTTCTTCACCCATTTGTTCCTCAGTGCTTTCTTGCCTTTGGGAAACTCTCTGGCTCCCCCACATCAGTAAGCAGAATATATTCGGATCCCGGATATCTGGTTGATGGAATCCTGTCTCGCTCAGATCTTCTTGTCTGAGGTCCACTGGTTTTAGGAGGTCTATCATCATCCATCTCTGTGAATGATCTTTTAGCTTCTAGTGGAGTGGGTTGCGGCTCCCCCTGCTCAACACTTTATTCTGTAATCTCCGATGGAACAGGTTGTGTCTCCCCCTGCTCAACATCTCTATCTGCCTCATCTGGTTCTGCTTCTGGAATTTCCTCGTGCACCATATCTGTGGCCAATTGTGCTGGTGCTGGGTCTGGATTTCTGTTGGCACTGGAATTGGAAGACATCATGGGTATTTCAATGTCTTCAATTGACTGGTCTTCGAGAAACTCTACTTCCTGGCTTCTGATGACCATCTTCACCTTCGGATCCCATAGTCTGTATCCAAATTCTTCATCTACATGGCCTAGGAATATACATGGAGTTGTCCTTGCATCGAGCTTCTCCTTGAGCTCATTGGATACATGTACAACGGCTAAACAACCGAATACTCTAGGGTGAGTGTAGGAGGGATTCTTACCAGACCACACTTTCTCCGGAATCTCCAAGTTCAACGGTTCAGTTGGTGATCTGTTGATCAGGTAACAGGCAGCACGAACAGCTTCTCCCCAGAATGGCTTTGGCAGATTAGCCATACTGATCATTCCTCTGACTTTCTCCATAATGGTGCGGTTCATGCTTGCAGCGACACCATTATGTTGTGGAGTGTGTGGAACAGTTCTCTCATGTCGAATGCTATGTCTCGTGCAGTAGGCTTCGAACTCACTGGAACTGTACTTGCCTCCATCGTCTGTGCGAATGCACTTCAGCTTCTTCCATGTTTCATGCTCTACCATGGCGTGGAACAGCTTGAACTGATCTAGGACCTGATCCTTCGTCTTGAGGAAATACACCCATATTTTCCGAGAAGCATCATCAATGAAAGTCAGAAAATACTTGTTACCGCCCAATTAATCAACCTCCAAGGGACCACAAACATCAGAGTGCACCAGACTGAGCAACTCTGATCTTCTCTCTGGAGAGAAATCAAATGAGACTATGCGTTGCTTACAAATTGAGTAGTGGTTGCAAGGACCTCGTGCAGCATCCTTGGTAAGCTCATTCTTGTTCAGGGTAGACAACCCTCTCCCACTCATGTGTCTGAGTCTCCGGTTCCACAGATTTTGAGAAGCCTCTTTTTCAGCTACTTTGAGGCTGTCTGCACAAATCTTCGCATGAGTCTTGTATAGTGCGCCGCAAGCATGTCCTCGGGCGACAACCATGACACCTTTTGTCATTCTCCATGTGCCATTTCTGAAGTGATTTTCATAGCCCTGTTTGTCAAGAGCTATCCCCGAGAGAACATTCAGCCGAAGTTCTGGAACATGCAGGGCATCCTTCAAGATCAATGTACACTCGACATTTGTCCGCAACTGAATATCACCCATTCCTACTATCCCAGAGGAACTGATTTCCCATCTTCACTGCTCCAAAGTCTCCCGCTTTGTAGGTTGTGAAGTAATCTTTGTGAGGAGTGACGTGGTAGGATGCTGCAGTATCTACCACCCACTCAACATTTGGGTTGCGTTGTGAAGGCATGTCTCCTCCTGTATGGAGCATATTGCTACATCTGCTTGGACAACGACCAGTGTCTCTCCTTCGTCATTCTTCGGCTGGTGATTGCCTTCTCTCTGCTCTCGTTGCAGTTTTCGGCAATTCTTCTTTAGGTGGCCTACAATGCCACAATGGTAGCACTTATAGGTAGGTTTCCTTCCATCTGAGGATCTACCCTTGGTTGTGCTTCTGCCTCTCTCTCCGTCTCTTCCTTGATGTCTTCCTCGAGTCTCTGTGACGAAGGCTTCTGTCTGTTCTGAGCCAACATCTTTTCTCCTGGACACCTCATTCGACAGGGCATCTTTTACCATAGGCATGGTAACTTTACCTCCTGGAGCGGAATTACTGAGAGTAACCACCAATGTTTCCCAGCTATCAGGAAGGGAACTGAGTAGTAAGAGGGCTTGTATTTCATCTCCCAGCTGCATGTCTACTGCAGACAACTGGTTCACTAGGCTCTGGAACTCGTTGGTGTGTTCCGCAACGGAAGTTCCACTCCGTAGCTTCAAGTTCACCAAACGCCTCATTACAGGGCTTTATGTTATTCCGAGCTGTCTTGGCCTGGAACATGTATTCCAGTTTTATCCACATCCCGTAAGCATCTGAATCATGTGCTACGTGGTGGAAGACACTGTGACCGATCCACTGCCTTATCTGACCCAAAGTTCTGTTGTTGAGTTTATTCCAGTCATACTCCTTAACAGACTCTGGTTTCACTCCCTTCAACTCGATGACATCAAATAAATCTTTGCAGTGCAAGAAATCTATCATCCGAGGTCTCCAGAGGGAGTAAGTAGTTGCAGCCAATTTAATCATTGCACCAGAAGACGAATCTCCAATTTCCATTTTAAATTTTAAAGTTTAAAATGTAAATACAATAAAATTGGGGCTGAATTTCACAAATTCGAGGTCACTGTTGCGTCCGGAACGGTCGAAAATGGTGGAATAGACACTTCGTTGGTCTAAATCCGACACAGGGGCTGATTTGTAAATTCCTAAAAGTTCTGGGGCAAAACTGTAAATTTCAAAACTTCAGGGGGCTAAATGAAATTTACCAGGCTGCTGATGTGGCGCTGACGTGGCAAGGTGGGACCTGTTTGCTGATGTGGCGCTGACGTGGCGGATGACGTGTCTGCTGACTAGGCGCTGACGAGGCGCTGACTGTGCGCTGACTGGCCGTGACGTGGCGCTGACGCGGATCGTCTTCAACCTTCAGCAGCGCGTGCGGCGCGTGGAGCACGTGAGGGAGCGTGGGAAGCTCTCTGGAAGGCGCGTGCGGCGCGTGCGGCCTGCTGGGACGTTGGTTCGGTCGCCGAAAAATACCACCGTGCTCGTCTCGACGTGAACTAGCTGATAGTACCCTCAAAATGAATTTTTGACAACTTTTCCGGAACTCGAATTTTCCGAACCAAACTCTGTTCTTCGGTTTTTCGATCCCAATGAAGAACCAAAGCTCTGATACCACTTGTTGTGATTCACCGATCACTTTAGAGTGTGTTTGAGGAAAAACCGAATTGTATTTCTATTACTACAAGAATAGATTACACAAGTTTACAACTAGAAACTTAACCAAAAAACCTCACACACTCTCAAGCTCTCTACTTGGAGCTTACACACACATTGGGATATAGAAACTAATGATCCTTGGCTCCTTTTATAATGCCAAAACCGCGTGCTACAGTAACACGCGGTTTGGCAACTTGAATCCAGCTTCATGCCATCTTCACTGCCAACTTGCATGTTGCCTTCAATCATGCATGCTTTCGGTGGCTTTTGATTTCTTCTACAGCTTGCACTTTGTTGTCTGCATGCTGACTTTCTGGTTTCAACAAATTTTACTCTATTAAATATATTATATTAATAAATAAAAATAGTTAAAACGTCTTTCTAAATATATTTTAAGACATAACCGACTTAATTTCCATAATCACAAGAAATGTTTTAGAGTATTTTAATCATTTTATAATTTTTTGAACCATACTATACCATCAAACTAAACAAAAACAGATTATTTAATCATATAATACTATACCATATTCTCAAACATGGTAACAGTATATTACAGTACAATACCATACCATACCGTATATTACTAAACCATAGTGTACTTCATCCAAACAAGGTGTAAGAGTCTTTCTATCTTTACAGTAATTTCACACAAGATGAGCTCAAAGGCATTAAATTGGGTCGTGTCGTGTCGTGATTATTGGGCTTGAAAAGTACTCGACACCCTTTCAATTTCTTATAATAAATAAATAAATAAACCCATATATATATATTGTATTTATAGTCTTTTTTACAAAATGAGATTACATAAAAGCATAAAAATAAAAATAAGGAAAATTATCATTTGTACACCCGAACATTTACTTATGTATGAAAAACATGAAAACTTTAAATAAATTCAAATTTACGTCAAAAGTTTTTGTTAGTATATTAATTTACATTTTTTTGGTGGACTTATACTTTTTAGGTGTAAATTAGTATGTCGCCTAAAAATTTTGGTATAAAATTATACTTAAAAAGTATAAATTAATACATTAATGAAATATTAAGTGTAAAATTTAACTTATTTCAAATTTTTAGATTTTTTCATACATAAGTCAGTAAAATGATAATATCCATAGAAATAATTAAAAACTAACCATGTTTTCCATCAGTTATATATAAACTCTTTACTTGCCCTTAATGGGTGTGGTTTGCTGATAAAAAGTTTAGAATTTGGTTGTCAAGTCCTGATTTCGAGTCCAGATAGTGTATTTCTTATAAGAAACTGTGACAACTGATGATTTTATCTGCTCCACTTAAGATCGAATTGGATGATTTGACGGCGGGATTTCCAATGTTTGTATGGGTTGAATTTTTGTGCCTTAGTTCTTCTACTGTTCTACACAAACAGATTTGAACACCGGTAACGTGACACAATTTACCCTAAATTTTGTCTCCAACATCTCTACTCTTAATTCATCTGGTTCAAAAGAATGAGTTGGGCCAGGCCCTTTGTAGGTATATAAATTAAATATAGCCCATAGAGTTAGTGCCTACTGCCTTGGGTGTTAAGAATGAATAGTTTTTGTTTTTTGAGAAATAGGAATTGATAGTTCACGCAACCACACTTTCTACGCTGCCTTGCTGCCCTCGCCATTCATTCTTGCCATTTTAGAGTTTTTTTTATTAGAGACGACACCTTTATCCAGACAATTTTTTTTTATATTAATGATGTGAACAAAATGTAATAATTATTTATGAATATTTATATTATAAAGCACAATTGTGTTGGAGGAAAGAGAGTGTAATAGATGGTTATGATTAAGAGAGATAATGTATCCAAATGCTATCTTTATGTGGCTTAATTTGCGGCTCAGATCATTTCATTATAATCTAATGGCTGATAAAGAATTCTTTCATTATAGAATCTCTGTAAAAATGGAAAATGAAAACTACCAAATAAATTAAAAAATAAAATCATTTATTAAGGGAAAATGAAAACTGCCAAATAAATTAAAAAATAAAATCATTTCATTAAAAATAAATTAAATAACAAAATCTCAATCTCTTTGTAAATTTTGTAATACCTTACCGTAGACATGGACAAACACTAGTATATATATAGCTAGATTCTTTATATTTAACACTTTCAATACTTCACCAACATTTAATTAAAATACCACGTTTGCCAAAAAACAAAATCTGGCTTCTTATGACAAAGTGGACGGTCCACTACAGTGGGCCCAATTACTTGCTTGCAAGATACAAATCAGTTACTAAACTCATTTTCTCTTCTGAGACCAGGAAATGATTTTATTTTGGGAGTATGGGTACAGTGACGTGTCAAGATCAGAGTCGTAATTAGACCCACATCTGTATAGCAACTAATGCCGTGTCAAGATCCTAGCGGCCCTAGAAGAATTAAGCCCGAGTACAAGGTGATATATCATGTGCCGGATGTATATGTCATCTCTCTCACAGTAAACGAGTCCCACAATTATATGTGGGGCCCACCTACCGTCAGAGAAATAGTATATACACCTCCTGAGTACAAACAGAACTACCAAACGTGAGAGTCTTGGCTAAGATGACAGGGGCGTGGCGTATAGAGATATTCTGGACGTGACGTGTCGCAACGAAATACCGTTTCATCACGATTGGACTGGGAAAATTACGTATTAAATTAAATTGGTGATATAAAAAATTCACAGTTCTCGAGGTCGGTGATATCTTTTTTGGCAACGTGGAAACAATGTCCATCCATCGCCCCGTGCGTGTGGGGCCACACATTGTGTCAACGCCGGCCCCTAGGACGTTCATTACAAGTTGTTTGGTAAGTTGAGCACTTGACCTCTAAGTCTAACCAAAACTAACAATTTTATAAATTAAAATAAAAATATTTACTCAATTACGTGAAAATTACTATTTTGAAATAGCCGTAGATTCTGTACTAAGTTAAGATTATTGGTAAAAAGGAAATAATAAACTTTATCTTATATTTAAAAATATATACAGATATAAAATATTATCACCCATCCATCTAAGGTTTGTCGAGTGTTTTATCAAATCACTAACTGTTTAATTATCAGTGAAAGGTAAGGACTAAATATTTTCTTTATAATAATATATTTTTTAAATCTATAATGGTCTTTTGTAAATATTTCATTAAAATTTTGTGTCGAAGTTAATAAACAAGTAGTCTAGTGATACATGCCCAAAATTTAGGAGGACCAATATAGGTGGCAATTTGGGATAATATCACTTATTCGATTCGATTCGTATCAAAGAAGACGTGTATTTAAAAAAAAATTAAATTATTTACTAAATGAATCAATTCGATTTGTTTTGTTTTGTTTATTAAATGAATCAAATATTCATTTTTTTTCCCTGATTGTTAGTATTTTCTATATATTAAGATTTAATAAGTTGTTGTCAAATACCACATAAAAAATAATATTTGTCTAGATTTGGTAAGTCGTTTTTATTTCATAAATATACAAATCAATTAGGATAAATATGTCATCGAATTACGAGAGCACTAAATGAATATTCGTTTCGTATTTATTTATCAAACGAATCAAATATGAATTCATCAAAGTTCTAATTCAATTCTTAATAATTCTACACAAATTAGATTGATGAATTTGTTTTGTCAATCATAAATAAAATATGCCATTGATATCTCATATAACAAATTAGAGATTTTACCTCCAGCTAATGCCATGTGTAATATATATATATATATGGTCACCACTTTATAACTAGAGATTGACAAAAAACAACATACATATAGTCCTATAGCCGTTCACCAAAAGGCTACCACCATTCATTCATAGAGTTTAGATGTTGGCTTTAATTAATTTCCATTTGCCAACTTTGACCACGTGGTTTATTAAACTCAACTATCACTTGAATTGAAATAGTGGTACATGGGCTTCCCACTTCTTTTCAACTTGTGCTCTCCAACTTCCTCTTTTCAAAGTTGCTTTTTTATTACCAATCAATCACTATTGATTTTTCATTCACACAGTGTTTGTTCTCAGAATAATTAGTTTTTTTTTTTTTTTTTTTTTTTTGATTTTTTTTGATTTTGTGACTTGACATGATTCAAGTCAATATAAGGAGGCAATTCATGAGTGAATAAATCATTTGAAATATCAATGGGAAATTTTGGTTTTTTTTTCCTCCAAACGTCCAACATTATTGTTAAATCATCTGATTTAAAATAAAATAAAATAGATAAAATTCTTGATTTTCTCAATTTTTTATAAAAAAAATATATCATATGAATTTAAATTCAGAATATGACAATCAAATCTTAAATTATTTATCACCAAACCACATTTTTATACCTCGCACTAATAAAGGGTTCGAAGAGAATAGGTTTCCTTTGAACCAAATATTAGTAGATACTCTTATATATGAGACTTGTAGATATGTAGTTTTTTAATTTATGTTAAAAATAAAGGAAGTGACTAAGGTGCAGCAGTTGGTAACGAACTATTAGGTAGGTTAATTACTTTTTTTATTACTGGCAATAATTTTTCTAGTGCGTGTATAATATAATTTATTTATTCGCACACTCTATAGTACAGAACATTTTATTACATAATTTTATTAACTGTTGACGGTTGGTTTTCGTCTCAGGGACAATAACGGAAATGTATTGTTCCTGGGATTCAACCTTCATCCAGCAGTGAAATTGTTTGGTTATGAGGACAACCAAAAGCAAACTTTGGTAGAGGGAGAGAAGCACGCGGATTGACACAAGAAGTTAACATGGTTCGGCGGATAAAATCCCGCCTACATCCACAGGCAAAAAAAATATGTGGTGTTTTACTAATGAAATGGGTTCAGGCCGACTTGTTTGTGGTCGAGCAATGCGGGAGCCGAGCTGTTTTACAAAGGGAATTACAAAGCTTTCTAAATCTCTTTTTCTTTTTTTTTTTTTTTTTTTTTTCTTTTTTTTTTTTTTTTTCTGTGTGTGGGACACAGAAACTGGGCGACGCATGTTGTTCCAACCTCGCGGCTTGGTCGGGAGTACGGAGTAGCCACGGGGGACTAAACCGGAGAATAATGGAGTCGCCACCCGGTGTGAACCGGGAAAATGAGATTTAAGGCCGCACTCACCTCTCGCAAGGGAAGACCTCAAACCGTTGGGTTCAGAATGGTCCCTTACTTATGCCACTTGTAATGAAAGGGTTTATGTAATAATTTAATCAGGCTTAAGTAACACTTATTTCCAAGAGTATCATGCTTCTAAATTCACATGCATACATCAACAAGTTCATCTAAATTTACATGTAACACATATCTGAATTTGCATACAGCCTTTTAACATGTAATCTATGTCTCAATTTGCATACATAAAGATTAACATACGGCAAGCATACAAGTTAATAAACACATTATACTCATACATGTGGGGATACAGATGAATGACACCAACACAATCTTGCGTAATACAGAGGGGCAATCAGGTTCATCATACGTAGGGATAGCTACTAGGAAAACTATGCATGAAATCTGATGAAAAGGGACTCAGTTCAGTGGGTGCGCGTTCGCGTAGCGTTTGAAAACGCGTTCGAACGGTAAACAAAAGGTTCGCGTTCGTATAGCGTTCGAGAACGCGTTCGAACGGAACCAGACCTGATGCATGATAAGACTAAGAAAGTGCGTGCGCGTTCGCGTAGCGTTCGAGAACGCGTTCGAACGGTAAACATAAGGTTCGCGTTCGTGTAGCGTTCGAGAGCGCGTTCGAACGGAACCAGGCCTGATGCATGTAACACAAAGAATAAAGACAAAAATGTCAAGCTCAGTATGCCTGATTGAACGTATCTTGCATTCAACCGAACACACATCAACCGGCGCGGCAAAACATCGTGGTAAAGGGCTTTAACCCCTCCCCATATGGGATCTTTCATTGCACTTACTAAGCCCATGCGCTCGATTGAATCATGCATACAAAGAATTAAAAACAATAATATCAAACTTAGTATGCCCGATTGAACGTATCTTGCATTCAACCGAACACACATCAACCGGCGCGGCAAAGCATCGTGGTAAAGAGCTTTAACCCCTCCCCATAGGGGATCTTTCATTGCACTTACTAAGCCCATGCGCTCGATTGAATCATGCATAAATAAGCAACATGCAGAATTCAAGTGACGAAAAATAAATAAACCAAAGCAACACAAAACAAAAGAGGGTGACGTTTACTCAAGCGGTACGTGGAGTTGTATCCCGAGTACATATTATACTACCGTCCATTCGGAATCGGCTATGAAATTTATGTCCGGATTTCCATCCGATATACCGCGAGAGTTGACACATCTCTCATTTTATTCCAAAGTCACAACATACAACATCTCATAATTCATGCATATTTATCTACTCAAGGGCCACAACATGCATTTCAACATAACAATCATACAAGCAATACTCAATAAATAATACAAATAAAACAGAAAACGAATGTGGAAAATACCCTCAGGTCTAACCTTTTATGTCGACTTTCGAACTCGCGTTTCACGGCCGTCGGAAGGGCTATCACACCGCAACTTTTCTGGTTCACTGGTTTGTGTTTTACCTCGCTGTTTCGCTGCTTTTCCTCGCGGTTTTCTGGTCACTATTTTTGGTTGTTCAAGGGACTGTTTTGGGTGTTTCGAGGACTGTTTTGGGCGATTTTGGACTGTTTTACTGGGCAGTTTGTGGGGTTGATTTAGTGCAGTTTTCTGGACTATTTGGAGAGGGTTTCGTGCGCTGATTTGTTGGTTGGTTAAGGGCAGTTTGTGGGCTAGTTTATTACTTATGGCCGTGAGCGAGAGAGAGCCTATGAATGTGCTGTGTCAGTTTGTGAGGGTTAGGGGCTAGTGGCGTGAAGAGGGCTCATGGTAGATTTGTGAATGTTGTTTATTTGTGGCTTTTGTGATGTGGCGTGGAGTTAGTGAATGGCTGGGTGCGTGAAGGGTTGAGTGATAGTTTGCTGGGCGTGGTGAAAGCAGGTAACGTATGGCTTTTGAGGTGTGCCGTGGAGTCAGTGAATGGGCTGATCGTGAATGTGCATGAGGGCTACGTGCGTTGATCAAAAGGGCAGGCTGGTGTGAGGCTGGTGAAGACTGTTTGTGGCATTCATGGTGAAGGCTGTTTGCGTGAAGGTTTCGGTCCAGGCAGGGGCGTGTTGAGGGTCTTATTCATTAGGTTTTGATCATGCATTGAGATTGGCTGGGTTGTGGTCTATGCGTGAGGCCATGAGTGATGAATGAAAAAGAGATGACGTATGGTGACTTAGGGTTTCATTTGTTGTGTTATTATTTTTGTTAGCCGTGTATATCCTCCTTTTTGTTTGCGAATTTGTGTTGTTTATATATTAGTCAATTAGGGTTTTTCCTTGTCTCACAAGAAGAGATATTGGTTTCTAATTTAGGCTTTTCAAGAATGGTATACACAATATTGAGGGGGGGACAAAATATTTTAAATTAGGAAGTTACAAGATTAGATTGGTATTGATTAGGAAGTCAAATATTTTAGATTGGTAAATATATTATTTAGTTAGGAATGATTATATTTGATTAGTTTATATTAGGCATATACTTATTTTGTGTTTGGTAAATATTTTATTTATTTATTTATTTTAATTAATATTTTATTTAGTTAATGTTTTAATTTAATTAATAATTATTTAATTTGGGTGTGTATTAGGGGGCTATGGGCGTGTGGGCCTTGGTTAGGTGGGTGGGTTTGGCTAGGTGTTTTGATGTATTTTAACTTGGAAGTGAATTATTTAATTTTGGTATTTAACTTTAATTTAATTTCAATTTGTTTTAATTAAAATTTGTGACATGTGTTTTAAATGTTTTAATTATTTTTAATTTGTGACATTGTTTTAACACGGAGGTCCAACAAGCGAACTCGAAGCTAATCCAGCGAATAAAAACTAACAAAATGCTGATTCCCTTCCGACGATCGTTTCCCGCAACTTCCTCGACTAAAAAAGTAATGCCTCCAACTGAGACTCATCATCGGGTTTCACATATAAAAATGCAATGACTACACTGTGTATCCCTCCCTCCTCCCTTACAAAAAGACCTTTATATATATATACTAAGTCTGAAGCGTCAAAACTGAGGCGGCTACTGTTTCCTATTCTGCAGAGCCTTTCACGTGAATCTGCTTCATTTACTAAACTCTCTGCCTAGGCCTGCTCTTGCCGAAAGTGAACATGCTCTCTGACATCCCATCGCATCATTTTGACTTTCTGCTTCCACATGTATTTAGCGATAATGACCGCCTGGTGGGTATTCCCGGGGGATGACATGTGTAAAGGGGAATTACCTTCTCGAGGCTTCTGTTGGTGACTAAGTGGTCGGTCGAATCGTCTGCCGAACCTACTGAAGCTTTTTTGTCCTGTCTTGTGGTGTCCGAGCCCTTTGAAGCATTAACAAGGGGACCGAATAGGCCCGAACCGAACCACATAATCAATGTGGTCGGTTCACGGAAGCCGTGTTAGAAGCATACGATACAGCCGGTCTAAAACTGAGGGACCGTATCTAGACTTCCGCCGAGCCGAGGAGTGGCTAACACTTCTTCTGAATATCTTTCCATTTTGGAAAAGAAGAATCTCATCATTATCCTTAACCAACTGTTTGATGTATCACGCCTTGATTTCCACCATCAATATTAACAATAACGACAAATTTATTATAAATGATGAAAAATAAAAGCTAAATAATAAAAATGATAATGGAAGTGGTGGTAGGTGAGGTGGTGCATGTTTTGAAAAGGCAGCTTCTAAGGACGATGCCTTTTTGTTTTGTTTATTCCAAATTCGTGTACTTCCGTGCACCCACGAGGAGCCGCATGAAGCCGCCCCTGGAATATAATAATCTTCATACCAAATATCATTTATTTCTTATTTAGTAATAATATTTACATAAAGGGTAATGATGTAATTTTGAATTTATTTCTTTTTCTGAAATTCTTTTGCATTTACATCTACGTAATTTTGAGATTATTTTATTACCTTTTATCACCATTTTATATACTTGTAATTATCTGGCATTGAGAATTAAAATAAGACATGAATAGTATTTGCGTTGCCACTTACTTCACACCCTCGTAATTATTATTCCATCTCTCAAACCATCCCTTTTAGATAGGGGTGGCAATTTGGGTCAGGATTCGTTTATTCGTTCGATTCGATTCGCTTTAAAGCGAATACGGATTTGGAAAAATGGATTCGTTTAATAAATGGGTCAATTCGATTCGATTCGTTTATTAAACGAATCGAATACGAATTTAAGCTCATTGATTCGTTTATTCGTTTATGATTCATTTTATTATTTTTATTTACTAGTTCTTGTTAATTTTCAATTAAGATTCGAGAAATTATAACTAATTATCATAGAAAAAATAATATTTTCGATTTTTGGTAAGATATTTTTAGTAAATATATTAATTATATATTTCATATGTATATATTTATGAATATTTAAAGTGAATCAAGTGTGGTAAATTATTTTATTAAATAATATCATTGACTAAACGAATATTCGTATTCGATTCGTTTAATAAACGAATCGAATACGAATCATGATATTAGGATTCGTTTAATAAACGAATCGAATACGAATCCATCACATTTTGATTCGATTCGTTTATGATTCGATACAAATTCGATTCGTTGATTCGTTTTGCCACCCCTACTTTTAGATTTATGTAAAATTTCCGGTTGTCTCGGGTTCTTACAAGAAACGCACTATCTGGATTCAAATCCAATATCTCAACGTGAGATTTTATTATTATATTAATAATCATCATTTTTAATTTGTTGTGGTGAATCTTTTCTAATTTTTTCAAAACAATAAAATATGTCAATAGCTACAAGGTTGCATTTGCATATGTAAGTAAATAAGAAGATGGAAAATATTCCCTAATTTCTTTTTAATATTACATCACAAAGTCACCAATACTATAATCAATTATGTGATGACACAATAAGAAAAAAATTTGTATAGGAAATTTATTTTATATAATATGTTTTGAATTATTTATTTTTGAAATTTATATTAAAAAAATTTACCAATATTTATAATTATTTATGTAATAACACAATCTGAGCTCAAAATGGATTGGGTATATTCTTAATTATTAAGGAAACGTCAAAAATGGATTGGGTATATTCATAATTATTAAGGAAAAATCAATCCCACTAGTTAACATGAGAGTTTAAAATCGAATTATTTTTTAGTATCACAATTATATAGATGACGTAATATCACCAATCAATAATTATATAACATATATATAGGAGTTGTGTTAAACAAAACTATCATTTATTTATTTTAACTATTTAGCACGTACGCATGACAATATATTATTAAATTATTATATGTGTGATGTGATATTACCACTATATAATAATTTTTTCCCTCAAATTCACCTAAAAAAGTTAGTGATTTACTATCCTATTATCATATATTATCTTTAAAGATTATTGAGACTATATGTGGTAGATTATTTAGACTCTCTTTGGTGTTAAGATTAGAAAAATATGATAAACAAAAGGTGGTTCGTAAACGATGTTGTATAATCTTGTTTTATGTTAATAAAATAAATATGGTTGGTATTTTTAATATTTTTATGAGTGAAATCTAGAAATATTAACTTTTACAAAACATAGTTTTTTTTTTAAAAGAAATCACTATTAATAATCGTAAATTTTATTGTTAACCAAACACTTCAAAAATATGTTTTTGAAAAAAATATAATTTTATTATCTCACGAATAATGATAGCATTAATCATAATACTAAAAAACAATAGTTTATAACATAATTGTAGAGATAAATGTGATCAAATATATTTCAATTAAAAATATGGGCAAATTTTCAATTTCAAAATTTTTTCAGAACGATACAAGAAAATTGACATTTAGCGTCGAAATTTTTTTTGACGCTAATAAACTCTTTAGCGTTGAATTTTAATTTCGACGTTAAAGGGTAAACCTTTCGAGTCGTAGAACTCTTTCAGCGCTAACAGGTCAGCCCTTTTAGCGTGGAATTTAATTTGGATGCTAAATGTGTAACCCTTTAGTGTCGAATTTTAATTTCGAAGCTAAATGTCAAAAATTTAAATATAATTTTAGAAGGCGGAAGTTTTTTTTTTAAATATTAAAAAAATAATATCATTTAGTGTCGAAAAATTTAATTCGACGCTAAATCATAGACCGTTAGCGTCGAATTTTAATTTCGATGCTAAAGGGTAAATTTAAAATTTTCAATTCCCCGACTTCTAAAATTTGAATTTATCGGCTAATAAAATTAGATTTAACTTTTTTGACATTTAGCGACGAAATGTCGACGCTAAAAATCAAAAATTTCGACACTAATGGGTAAATTTAAAATTTTCAATTTCTTTCCTTCTAAAATTTGAATTTATTGGCTAATAAAAATATATTTAAATTTTTTGAGTTTTAGCGATGAAATTTCGACGCTATAAGTCAAAAATTTTGAAGCTAAAGATCAAAATTTTGGTGGAAATAATTCCCGCTATTTGATGACCTTTAGTAACGAAAGCCTATTCCGTCGAAAAATGTTATTTTTTTCCTTATAAATTCATTTGCTCTTTCATTTCTCATATTCTCACTTTCTTTCTCTCATACTCTTATTTCCTCTTTAAAATTATTTTTTCATTAGGGGTTTTGTTTCATTTTTTCTATTTTATATTAACATCCAATGTTTTTTTTTTTTGTAGGGGAATATGAAGATGAAGAAATGGTGGAAATATATACGGTGAAGAAAATAAAAAATAAATGAAAGTGAAGATGAAGAATATGGAAGTGAAGATGAAGGAAATATATAGAAAATTATAGTTTATCATTTTATTTAATATTTTATGTAAAATGTGAAGCCTTTGTCCATCTGTTGGATAAGGGACACGTGACGCAATCCTTGCCGTTGTCCCAATTACACCAATTTGCTCATTATATATAAAAGGGTGCTTAGGTTGAGAATTAGTTAAGTTTTTCATTTAATTGTTTTACTCATATTTGTCTCCTATATTTGGCTAAGTGTTAAACATTGTTCCTAGTCCAAGTTAGTGTGATTTTTCAATTGGGAATTTGAGAGATTGACACTTTTAGAGATTAGGGTTCATTGAGTGATTTGGGGAAATTATTTGTAAAACGGATTCAAGATTCTTGAGTAATCTTGAAAGTGATTAGTGCAGCGAGTTCCTTGTTCCGGAGTTCAACGTGGATGTAGTCGGGAATTTTTCCGGGGAACCACGGTAAAAATCTTGCATTCTTGATTGTTGATTGTTTTGTTTGACGAACGAATTTGCGGAAAAACTTCACAGTGGTATCAGAGCTAAACAAAAATCCAGTGGGCCGAAAGCAAGATTAAAGATTACAGCAAAAAACGCAGAAGACGAAAAAAAATAATTTTAAGAACAAAGCAACACACAAAAGTCGAGAGCAAGATTAGAGATCACAGCAAAAAACAGAAAGATAAGAAATCAAGATCAAAAGAAACTGAGCTCTTAGTTTTGCCGAGTAGGGTTTTCAAAAGTAACAAATTGACCATGTTTACTGAATCCCCATTTTTGCCGACAAAACAAATTCAGCCAAGAAGGGTCTGCCGATCAAAGAATAACCGATCAGATCAAAGAACAACCGATCAAAGATTTCGAACAAGATCCGGTGAGTTACCGAAGAGAACAAGATCCAGCCAAACAAGATCCAGGAACTGTCTAGGGCACAGAACTGCCGAACACAGACCAAGATTGGACGAACATAACCTAGGGACTTTGCTGATTAAAAACCACTGGGCTGTAGGTTTTTCATCCCTGTCAAGTTGCCGAAACCAAAAACTGAGATCTGTCGCGAGGATATCAAATTCTTGCTGCCGATTGTTGCTTGGGAACTGAGGCATTGTATTGCCACTTATTGTTTGGGTGTTGCCAAATTAAAAGTTTGGGAAGTATTGAATTGTTGTTTGGGAGAGTAACTGCCGAATGGCTGATTGGGGGACTAAGATTGTGAGTTTGCCGATTAGGGCATCAAAGGCAGCAAACCAAGCTTGTGTCTGCTGAACAAGAAATTGAATCCGCCGAAAAGGGAGTGTGTTTTTGGTGTCATTCTGTTTGAGCCTGAAATTTGGGAAACTGTAGTTTGAGTTACTGAGTGTTTCCTGGTTGTTGTGTAGGTTCTGTGTGATTCGGTGTGGGCTTTTTTGTTATTTGGGTGAGCAATTACCGAGGACAATTGCCGACTGTGTTAGGGAAGATTGAGTGTGAATTGCCGATTAAGTGTCTGGGTCAAAGGAAATAGAAATGTCGACTATGAGACTCGACATTGGCATATTTGACGGAAAATGGGATTTCACCACTTGGAAGAAGAAAATGAGGGTTTTGCTATCCCATCATAAGGTGGCATTGGCATTGGAACCCGATCCACAAAAATGGCCTAAGATGGAAAAAGACACGAAAAATGAAATCATGGAAGAGGCGTACAACTTGATCTTCCTCCACTTGGGAGACTCAGTCATCAGAAAGGTTGATGGAATGGACATGGCCATTCAACTCTGGGGTAAACTCGAATCTCTTTATTCTGTTGTTTCTGCTCAAATTTAGTGTTCTTAAAAGGAAATTTGTTTAATTACAAGATGGACACAAATAAGTCGATAGATGATAATTTGGATGAATTCCCGAAAATGACTCAAATCCTTAAAGGAACGGACCAAGCCCTAAGAGACTCTAGCGAAGCTATGATTTCTATTAAATGCACTGCCTGATGAATATAGTGTCGTTAAGAACTCTCTACAGTATACATGAGTTGTACCTAGTCTAGACTTGGTGATATCTGGTATAAGGGCTAGAGAGTTAGAACTTAGAACCAGTAGGAGAGGAGGAGCGAACTTATTCGTGAAAGGAAAAAATGAAAGGAAATATAATGGTTTGAATAATCATCAGACTAATAACCAAGAACCTAAAGATAAGAAAAGGAATAAACATGATAAGAATAAGAATAGTGACAAGAAGTGCTATCATTGTGGAAAGATGGGACACCTTAAAAGGAATTGTTATAAGTTCATTAGGGAACAGTAAAATGAAGGCAGTGCTACCGTGGCTGCCGAAAAGGGGTCGATGTGCCTATCTGAGGCATTGACTGTGTCTAGTGATCACATTAGCAGAGAATGGATTCTGGACTCCGGGTGTTCCTTTCATATGAGTCCGTATAGGGACTGGTTTGTCAACTTTAGAAATTCTGACAAAGGCACTGTGTATATGGGTAATGACAATACTTGTAGGATACAGGGAGTTGGAGACATAACACTTAAACTTCATGATGATAAAGTTTGGATACTTACTGACGTTAGATATGTACCTGACTTGAAACGAAACCTGATATCACTAGGAACACTAGATGAATTAGGTTTCACATATAAAGCACACAAAGGAAACATGAACATATCTAAGGGTAATAAACTAATCCTAACTGGTATAAAAAGAAACGGACTGTATGTTCTAAATGGCCAACATGTATTCTCGGAAAAACCCATTTCTGCTTTAACTTCTAATGTTGATATGACTAATATATGGCACTTGCGACTTGGCCATATAGGCCAGAAAGGAATGCAGGTACTCAGCAAGCAGAGACAATTTGGAAAAGACCAGTTGAAGCCACTTGAGTTTTGTGAGATCTGTGTGTTGGGCAAACAGCACAGACAGAGCTTCCCAACTGGAATTCACTTGTCAAAGGCGAGTCTGGAGTATCTATATTGTGATCTATGGGGACCAACAAAGGTCCAGACTCACGGGGGGTAAGAAATACTTTCTCTCTATTGTTGATGACTACAGTAGGAAGGTATAGACATTCTTACTAAAATCAAAGGATGAAACTTTGACTAAATTTAAAGAATGGAAAGTGTTAGTAGAAAATCAAACTAGTAACAAAGTGAAAATCTTGAGAACTGATAATGGCTTAGAATTTTGTAATACTGAGTTTGATCAATAATGTACTAGTGAGGGTATCATGAGACATAGGACTGTGAGACACACCCCTCAACAGAATGGAGTTGCGGAAAGAATGAATAGAACCATATTAGAAAAGATCAGATGTCTTTTATTTTCTTCCGAACTTCCGAAGCCTTTTTGGGGTGAGGCCCTCAATACTGCTACTCATTTAGTTAACCTGAGCCCAAATAGTTCCGTTCAGTTTAAGACACCAGAAGAAATCTGGTCTGGTAGGGCTCAGAAGCTTGCCCACCTTAGAGTATTTGGTTGTGAAGCCTATGCTCACCAGTCCATAGGTAAACTTGAACCGAGATCAATCAAGTGTGTTTTCCTAGGATATCAAGAAGGGACAAAGGGGTATAGTTTATAGGAAATGGAATCACATGGAGTCAAAATCATAGTTAGTCGGGATGTTATATTCAATGAACTTTGTTTTCCTTGAAAATCTACTAACAAGAATGCAGGTGCCTTAGAAAAGGATCTAGCAGATTTTGATCTTGCAGGTGGAGCTCAGATGCAGGTGGAGCCAGGGACATCAAGGACCACTGATCAAGTTGGAGACATGTCAGGCACAGAGACATCTGAGGACACCCAGCCTAGGAGAAATAACCCGGAGGAAAACATAAATGAAGTAGCAGATATACAAGAACAAAGTGAAGAAGAGACAGTTGATCAACTGGATCAAACTGAGCAGCATGATGAAACACCACAAGACTCATTGGCCAACTACCAGCTAGCAAGAGACAGAAGTAGGAGGCATGTAAGGCCTCATACCAGATATGATTACTCAACTAATGATTTGTATTTCTGTGCATTAATATCAAGTCATGAAATTAATGGAGTTGAACCTGCTAGCTTAGGAGAGGCATTAAAGTCTACCCATAAACTTGAATGGGAAGAGGCCATGAAAGAAGAGATGTCTTCTCTAAGGAAAAACCAAACTTGGACTTTAGTTCCTAAACCTAAAAACCAGAAGTTGGTTGGTGTAAGTGGCTGTAAACCTGTTAGGTCACAAAGTCCTGCGAATAGGTCTGAGATGATAAAAATGGAAAATGTACCTTATGCAAATGCTATAGGTTCTGTGATGTATGTAGTGATTAGTACTAGACCTGACTTGTCTTACGCTGTATCTTTATTGAGTAGGTTTATGTCTAATCCAAGTGGAGCACACTGGAGTGCTTTGCAGTGGTTGTTAAGATACATAAATACAACTGTTGATTATGGCTTATGTTTTAACAAATCTAACGCTTTAGACTTGGTAGGGTATGTTGATTCTGATTTTGCAGGTGAAAGAGACTCGATAAAGTCAACTACAGCTTACTATTTCACACTTGGTGGAAATTGCATCACCTGGAAGTTAAGCCTGCAACCGTTGGTTACACTCTCAACTACCGAAGCGAAATATATAGCCATAACTGATGTGTTCAAGGAAGCGATTTGGCTTCAGGGTATCTTAACCGAAATACAACAGCTGCATGGTACGACAGTTGTGTATTCTGACAGTCAGAGTGCAATACATTTGAGCATGAATCTAGTACATCATGAGATAACCAAGCATGTGGATGTGAAGTATCATTTTGTGCCGGAAATTATCTCAAGTGGTAAGATTGAGATTAAGAAGGTTCCAACTGAAGACAACCCATCTGACAAGGGGACAAAAATTCTGACTGCAACCAAACTCTCCCACTGCATAAAGCTGTTGCATGTGTGGGTTGGCTGACCTTGCAGCCGACATGAACAATGATGGAAGTAGGTGATTGGGAGTGATGGATGTTTTTTGGCTTCAAGGTGGAGATTGTAAAATGTGAAGCCTTTGTCCATCCGTTGGATAAGGGACACGTGGCACAATCCTTGCCGTTGTCCCAATTACACCAATTTGCTCATCATATATAAAGGGTGCTTAGGTTGAGAATTAGTTAAGTTTTCCATTTAATTGTTTTACTTATATTTGTCTCCTATATTTGGCTAAGTGTTAAGCCTTGTTCCTAGTCCAAGTTAGTGTGATTTTTCAATTGGGAATTTGAGAGATTGACACTTTTAGAGATTAGGGTTCATTAAGTGATTTGGGGAAATTATTTGTAAAATGGATTCAAGATTCTTGAGTAATCTTGAAAGTGATTAGTGCAGCGAGCTCCTTGTTCCGGAGTTCAACGTGGATGTAGTCGGGAATTTTTCCGGCGAACCACGGTAAAAATCTTGCATTATTGATTGTTGATTATTTTGTTTGACGAACGAATCTGCGGAAAAACTTCACATTTTATGTTTTTTTTGTTGTGATAAATTTTGTAATTTTATTTTTATATTAATAAAGATATCCTTATTATAATTTTTTTTATGTTTTCTAAAAATTTAATTATTTTTATAATGAAATTTAGTTGGAAATTCATTTGTAATGATAATTTTGTTATAATTAGTTTTAAAACTAATTATAACGAATTTTATTTTATTATATTCTTACTATTTTGACCTTTAGTGTCTAAATATTTCGTCGCTAAAGGTCTTCTACGTTTTGACACGAATGCTTATTCGATGAAGATATTTAGCGTTAAAAACCGATTTCGACTCTAAAAGTATGTACTTTTAGCGTTGAAAATGATTTTCGACGATAAAGATAAGTACTTTTAGCGAAAAAATATTTCGACATTGAAGATATATTTTTAGCGTCGAAAATGATTTTTAACGCTAAATACCTTCATCGACGAATTTTCGAGTCAAAATTTTATTTCAACGTATAAGACCTTTAGCATCAAAATTTTGACTTTTAGCGACGAAATTTTTCGTCGCTAAAAATCTCTTTTCTTGTAATGGAAACTTCCACTCGATTTTCGAATTCGCATAATTCTTTCCTTTAAAATTGCTTCATAAATTTGCGTATTATTAATTTTGAATAATAGTCTTGTTGACGGTGGATTTTGGTCTCAGGGCAATATGGGAATATCACTCCCGAGGTAATCCTCCTTCAATAGTGAATTTGTTTGGTTATGGGGGAAACCAAAAGCAAATTTAGCAGAAGGTAGATAATGCGCCAATCAAACAAGGAGATTTAACATGGTTCGGCGGATTTTGATCCAACCTACGTCCACGGACACAAACAGAACTATACTTTTATTGCTGAAACTTGTATCTCTCGTGCTTTACAAGTTTAATCACAATGAGATTGATATTGATTCTCCTCCCCTTACACATACTCTACCATTCTATTTATAATAGTGAAGAAATCAGATTCCTTCTAGTATAAGGATTCCTAATTGAAGCAACCTCCTTTTCCCACAAGGATTCTTAATCAAATCTACCTCTATTCCCTTTATCCTTCTAGGACACTGGTTTCATCAGTATTCTTTATGAAGGTAGGACTGTCTCCTTACCCCGTAGGGACATGACGTCTTATCTTCTGGTGCACGCCTTGCCATATGCTCGGTCTTCATGTGGTCGGTCATAATGGTTCTTTGATTTGAGAATGATGCTGTCGATCTGATAATGCTTGGTCATTCGAACCAAAGTGATCGGTTGCTGACCATAAAGTGATCGGTCTCTTCCTGTTTTGGTCGGTCTGTAACCATATGGTGCTCGGCCTCTTATTGCAAAGTGCTCGGGCCCTTGCTGCTGGCTTTTTATGGGTCGGGTCGGCATCAATGATCCTGAACAAGAATAGGATTTTACCTTTTTGCCCCTGTCGTGCTGCTTTAAATACCATAGTGCCTGAAAACACCATCAACATCTGTCCACTAGTTCTCGGTTCCAACGAGCACACAAGTTGGTGCCGGGAACTATATAAAGATGGTGTGTTGATTACTTTGCTTGGTGGTCGATCCGGAGTCGAATCAAAATTTTTCCGTTGCCTCTTTTCAAGCATCTTTTTTTAGACGCGCAACCGTCATGTTTGTTTAAATGCCCATCAAATCACCTTTATGGTTTTTCCTGAGTCTGACACTTGTCAAACATCCATCGGGTTCCCGCAAAAAGCAGGAGAAAATCGACCATGTAGAGGCGTCTTAATAGTGCGCTGATCTCAACCGTTTATTTGATTTTGGTAGACCTCTTTTGCAGTTGACACTTGGCGTCCATCCGGGACTCTATTACGATCTGATGGTTGGAATTATTCTGACGTTGTAATGAGAAGGTGAACCGATATCCTTGCATCTGTTTGGTAAAAATCCCATCAACTTAAAAAACTCTTCTTCCCTTAGGATACGAAGCATCTGATTTGGTTTTACTCAAAGTTCTTCAACGTATTCGCCGCTTTTCCGAGCATAGATCAAGTAAGTTTCCCGAACGACCTTCTTCCTCTTCTTTTTTTCTTGTTTGCTGTGCTTTGCTGTTTCTCATTTTCATTTGTTTTGATACTTGCTAGGGAGAGATTTTATTGAATACTTTGCTTATGGCTCTTAGAACTTCATAGATTTAGTTTTTTCTGGAAACTTAGGATAGCTTGCGAATCTCTTGGTCGTTTTTCAAGAATATGGTTGTAGACTGACCTTGCCCTTTTATTTTTCGGACGTCTAGGATGTCTGATGACAGTTCTTCCCCTGAAAACCCTGCTAAACCATTGGCCCCTATTACTGAAGAGCTTTCCTCTGGCTCGGAAGCACCCAACGTGGAAGACCTTGATACTACCCCCACCCCTTCCGAAATCGAACAAGATACTTACCATCAGAGGGTTCCTCGGACGGATCCGGAGCCCGGTGATTTTGACAGCTCAGCTCTGGATATGGCTCGGCCCTCTAAGATAACCGAGGATGATCTAGCACTGTTTCGGCAACGATATGACATCCCGATAAATATTTCTCTTGACGTCCCTCTCTCATGTGATCGTGCTAGTCAGCCCGACGATGGTTCCGTGGCCCTTCTTCCAGCTTTCTTCGAGTGCGGGCTCCGGTTGCCAATTCAACCCTACTTCGCCTGGATGCTGGCCGAGATGGAGATTGCCCACTGTCAACTGAGTCTAAATAGTTGGAGGATCTTGGCCGGGTTGTATGTAGCTTGGCATCGGGCGGGGCTTGGCAAACCTTCTTTTGAAGAAGTGAAGAGGTTATATCGGTTGAAGGCCAACCCAAAGACTCACCACGGTTGGTACTACCTTTCTGCTTACGACATTTCGTCAAACGTCGTCCAAAAACTCCCTGACTCCAATAAGAATTTCAAAGATCTTTGGTTCTGGGCCACTAGAGATTGGGGACGGACCCTGAGATCGAATGGAGATGAGATCTTGGTCCCGGATATCTTCAGAGCGGGAGGTCAGGAGTTTAAACTTTAGTTTTCCTGCCCTTAGTTCCCTTTTTTTTTATATGTTTGGATTCCTACCCCGTTTTTCTATTCCCTCCAGCCTGTTGGAGGGATGCTCCCAAGGTATAACGTATAACGCAAGCGCACGTATCATTCAAGTAGTAAAAATATCGATCCCACGAGGACTTAATTCCTACTGTTGTTATTAATTATTGAATCTATTTATTTACAGATATCTAATTATAGGGAGAAGAGAATTGATTGCTTTGATTGGTTGAATGTGGAATTGCTTAATAAAAATAAAATAAACAAAATAAAATACTACGGAAAATAAATAAACAGACTCAAAAGATCTAGGGTCGTGACTCCACACAATACTGTTAAAAGGATGAATTGATTCTCTTATTTATGTGTACTAATTCAATTTGCTAACCTGGAACACGAAAATATGCAAAAACCTCTTCCGATGGTCAGACGCAAATACCCAGTATAACTCAATTGAACCATATGTCTATGTCAACCACATTACGTGGATTCATTAAGTTTAAGTTCCAATTATGACTACCCCCGCCCGACAGGTATATTCCTATCCTGTAAGGAAATCTATTAAAGGGTTATCTATCCTCAAGGAAGATCGTGGGCTATTGAATCTAAGGCTGAAACCTAAAATCCCTATGTCTAGTTCATTTTAGATTTACCCCATCAATCTTATTAATTGCAAGTTAACAAGACGCATTAAGCTTAAGACTCAATAAACAAACTAAAGAACTACCCATAAAAAGAAAATCAATTATTAAGTGTGTGTATTGTGTTTCATCACTTCCCCTAAAAAAATAAAATGCTGGGGGTTGGGGATCCACTTTTACTATTTATAATTTAGATATCTCCATTAATATAATACAGAAATTAAACATGATATTACCGACCAGCCAATAAAGGCGGTATTCCTTATAAAGCAAATTAAGTCCGACCAGCCATAAAGGCGGTAATAATAATTGAACATAAACCAGCCATATAGGCGGTAATTACCTGTCACCTAAAGACCAGTCATATAGGCGGTGCCACATTATGTCAATTAAATCAAACCAGCCATTAAGGCGGTAATCTTTTATATTTTGAATTATAATTTCCATATTATATTTAAGGAACATTAATCTAAATTAAAATAATAAAAGCTTCACCTTATCCCCAGCGGTAAATTAACTACTAAACATTAAAGAAAGATAGAAGAAGAGAACTATTATTACTGAAAATTAAAAGACATAAATTAAAAATAATATTTATATATACAAAAATAGATGCTTCCTATAAAATTAGGGAGAATTTCCCAAGGAGAGCATGAAGAAAAATGAATCTGGCGGCCTCCTTTTATAGGCTGATTTTGGTCCAGCGTCGCGACGCCCAAATTGCACTAGCGTCGCGACGCTGGCAACAGTCCACGCGGAGTCCACGCGGGTTGACCGCTCGTCTGTCGGCAGCAATAATTGAGACACGTGTCATGCTCTAGTTGGCTGGCAATACGGTCCAATGAAATCCTGCCACGTGTCAGCTTGTGATTGGGTGGAAATTCAGTCTAATAGAATGGTGACACGTGGCGTGCTCTGATTCATCGATTATTCGGTCCAATAGGAAGAGGACACGTGGCACGCGCTTGGGTTGGTCGAATAGGATGTTGACACGTGGCGGCCGGCGCACGTTAGTAGAACCGTTGTGATTGTGACACGTGTCACGGCACACGTTAGCATGATCGGCGCACGTTAGCAGATTTTGATCAATCAGATTTTGACACATGGTGCACGGCGCACTTTAGCAGATACGGCGCATGCTGGGCGTCGCGACGCGCAAGGCTTCATCGTCGCGACGCGGAAAAGACTAAAATATTCCAGTTGACGCATTTTTGTCCGTTTTTGCCCCAAATTGCCTCCAATGCTTTCAAAACTTTATTTATCTGCAAAATAACAACAAAACACATCAAAATGTTCATAAAACTCGAGAAACAATACAAAACATTAGGCTAAATGAGTGGGAATAAGTGATGTAATTACCACTCATCACACCCCCAAACCTAACATTTTGCTAGTCCTCGAGCAAAACAGAAAATAAAATAACAAAAAGAAACAAAATTAACTAAGCCACTTTCGTCGGGATCACGATTGCATTTAGCGTATGCAACAAGCCTTTAAACCCCTAGGTGTCCCTAGTGGACGAGTTGTAGTCTCGTGAGGGCTTACAGCAACGATACCCACAAACGTTTTTACAAAAGTAAAAAGTTAGTTAAAACTAATACACACAAAAGCAAAAAGACAAGCGAAAAGAGAATAAAGAAGTTAATGACTATTCAAGTGAAACTTCTACTCCAAGTTACTAGTTGTTTTGTTTCATTCTAAATTACCGAATAAGTAAATTCTCCGATTATTTTTACCATTCTCCATATACACAGCTAACAAAATATTAATCAATTCATTTTTGCCCACAACAGTCACAAGTGTAGTTGATAAGAGAGTAATATTTTTGTCCTAAAGTTCTATCAGATTTCACACCTTTTTGTAGCAATGGAATAATTTTTCTGATTTTTCTGATTTTTTCTTTGATTTTTCTGAATTTTGACTTTTTATTTATATACAATACCTTCTGTCTATGTAGCGAGTGTTGGGTCGATGGCTCCCAAACCAGTTGGCTTTAGGGCACCAGGTGTTAAGACACCCCTACGGACTTAATTACCCAGACTTCAGATATAGATATATTTTTTTTGTAGCATCTTCGATCCATGTAACGAGCTTTGGGCCAATGACTCCCAAACCAGTTGGTTTTAGGGCACTAGGTGTTAAAACACCCTTACAGACTTAATAACCCGGATCTTAGATACTTTATTTTTTTACATCAGAATTTTTTTTTTTTTATTCCATAACTATTTATAGATGCTTCCTCCAATTAAACTAGAGCACGGAATATTACAAACTTTTCAATTACAGCTCATGTCTGTATGTTACTATGCATATTGATAATACCTGTCAACTGAGCATATGAAGATCCATTTTAGTTAGTATCAAGGAGAATTCACAAATTAAATAATTTAAAAGGAAATAAACAAAAATTAACTTGTTTCGAAATAAGTTTGAGATACGTCTCAGGAGTGGAAACTCCTTACTCAGCTATCTCTTACCAATTTCACCATTTTAGTCAAAACATAAAAACACAAAATATTTTTGTAATTTTTGAAAAATTTTCAATTTTTTTGTATTTTTCGAAAAATTTTGGACTAAAAATAAAAAATAACATAGACACTAAAGAACTCTCATTTCTATGATTTTAACGGAATTTTGTTGCATAAATGAAAAATTTTAACGGAAAGTTTTAACACAAAAGCACAAAAGCATTGCACCCCCAAACCTAAATTAAGCATTGTCCCCAATGCGTTCAAAACATAAACAAAAGGTAGGAACAATGGTACCGAGTTTATACGTCAGTCTCCTCCTCGTCGCTGTCGTCAGATGGTGGGTCTGGGAACTGTGGAACAGTAATGTGCAAATCATTTGCCATTTGTTGTAGTGCATGGCCGATTGCTCTGTTATATTGAAGCATATAATCCACACGAGATCCCAAATGATGAACTTCCTGAGTAATAGTGCGAGGCCTTGATGATCTTGGTGGTGGCTGAGGTGGTTGTTGTTGCTGCTGTGCGGAAGAAGATTCTCCAGCTTGAGCTTGTCTCTCTGTTCGGAGTTGTTGTATCAGTCAGGGATTCAGAGCTGTCATGGGCTGCATAGGTTCTTCTTGCGGGTCAACTGGAACCATACCCAAAGTGCATAAGGAAGTGATCAGGTAAGGGTAATATAGTCCAGCTTGCGATTGGGTAGCAGCCCAAGCAATATTTGTAGAAATAAGCACTCCCACGTCAATGGCTAGTCCCGTCATCAAACAGTACAACATAACCATCCTCTCTCGGGTGAGAAAAGTGATGTGGGGACCCGGAATGAGTGATCTCGTGAGGAAGTGAAACCAAACTCTCGCATCTGGTTTAAGAAACTTCGAGCTCATCTTCATGTATTCCCCACTGCTGCTCATTTCCCAGGTGGCATTGGGGATACATAACTCATCTGTCATCTGCGAAATCTCAATCTCATTCCTCATTGCCGTATAATCATCCACCTCCATCTCCGGGATCCCATAGAACTTGTTGATTGTCACCGAATCAAAAGCAACCTGTTTCCCTCTTACCATAGTATGAAAAGCGACATGTTGAGCAGCATTCGCGTAAAACTCTCTGACAAGTGAAATGCTCGCAGGTCTGGCTTGCATACAAAGCTTCTCCCAGCGCCGGTCGGTGATCACTCTATCAATATCCGGAAACATCCCAGAGGGAATCTCAAATCCTCTCTCAATGATCCCGACCTTCTTAGTCAATCCCTGCTCATAGCGCTGCTCGGCAGCCGCTGAGACAAACTTATATCTATCAAAATCAGGTTGTGCAGATGTCGAACCCCTCGATCTCTTCGGCATTTTTCCGAAATTTTGGCAGAATCTCTCTGTTTTTCCAACAATCCTCAATCCTAAACTACTCAATTACCACAACCAAACTCCAAATATCAAACTCACTCTCTTCGCCCCCAATTACTACGAATCAATCAATTTCAACAATCCAACACTTCGTAATCCAATCCACAGTCAACCATTTCACAATTTAATTTTTCAGTTTACCCAATTACCAAATCAACTTTTTATCGAATCATTACCGTATATTGGTTTCTGATTTAGCAATTGGTTCGGTTGCTCGGTTGTTTTGGGCGTGGTTGTTCTCGGTAGTGAGGGTGATGGGTCGGTTTTGGTTGGTTCTCGACGGTGGTGGCTCTGCAGTGGGTGAACTCGGCGGTAGTGGTAGATCTAGGTTTCGGCAAGGGTGGCTCACGGCTGATCTGTGGTTGGCAGTGGTAGCTTGGATCTGGTTTGGTGATGTCAGTTTCGGTCTCGGTGAGGTGGCTCTAATCGTGAGTTATGGTGGTTGGTGGTGATGATTCGGCTTCTGGTCTCTGTTGGGTTTGACTCCGTGGCTGTTGAGAGAAGAAGAAGATGAATGAAATCTATCTTGGTGGCTGCTGTTTTGGGCCTTTCTAAACAAACCAGTGTCGCGACGCTGAAATTGGTCGTGCGTCGCGAGGCTCGGTAATTTTTAGGGATTTTTTTTTTTGGCAAAACCATGTCTTACGACAGATAAATCCATAGGGACGCGTCCCAAGAGCTGATTCCTTATTCGGCCACCTTTTCTGGATTGACTTTGTATCTTCGTGATTTTGTCAAATTTTTATTTTGTGAAAATCCCGCTTGTACTAGTTTGCTTTGTCCTGATAAATTCCGTTTTAATTTTTCCTACAAAAATAACAAACAAATTAAAAAGTTCACACACAAAAATAAATTACAACAAATTGCATGGGTTGCCTCCCTGCTAGCGCTAAATTTTTCGTCTTCAGCCAGACGTGACTGAAATCTATCTGTTAAGGAGGTTTCAGTGTTGTTTTGGACGTCCGATTAAAGACAATCCCGTGAGCGTTGCTTTTGAAGGGTCTCTTCCAACGGTAAAGTGGCAAAAAGAATTTTGTCATATTTAGTGCTTGTGCCACATTTTTGATCTTTGTTGCTCCAATAGTTCCTGCAAAGAAAGAAATAAAATTAGGAGGTCTCGTATGGTGCTTGACTTGGAATGGAAGTTCCATTCTTTCAAGCTTCTGGGTGATTTCTTTGATCAGTACTCCCCGATACAGCGATGTTTCTCTTGAATGCTCTGGATCTTTATTAAGGTCAGACATTTGCTCCTCCATTTGCTTTGCTTCTGGTTCCACCTTTTCTTCACAGATGTATTTTAAAATTTCTGCATTCAGCTCTTCATCTGTCATCTGTGAAATACATGTTTCAAAATTTTCAACCTGAGGATGTAAAGAAATGTCAGATTTTAGGTCTTCATCCTCTGATCTGGGTGAAATGATTGGCTCAAGTAGATCTTCATCAAACATTTGTGCAATGGAATCTCCAAGATCTTCATTTTGAGGATACAGAATTCCATCCCCAATTTTTGATGCAGTTGGTACAAATATTTCAGCTTCATCCTCGTCAGAATCTGAATAATAGAAATCAAATCGAGACTTTGCCGGTTCGGGTTCCTGAACTGATACCTCTGGTTCTTGATTCTCTTCAGCTTCCTCCTCTGTTGAAGTGTCATTAGAAAATGGTTCTTGAGGTATGTAGCTCTGTTTTTCTATTAATTGTCTGATTTGATCTGTCATTCTTTGTATGGATTCTGCGTTACTCTGAATTTGTGCATCAATTTGAGCTCCATGTTCTTTGAACATGTGAATCAATTGATCTTCCTCGGATGGTTCTGGTTGTTGGTAAAGATCAAAGGTAGATGGTGGATAAGATGGAAAATGTGGTGGTTCTTCGTACCATGAATGATTTTGATAGCTCTGCCACCCTGGATTGTATTTGTACTCGCAATAATCTCTTGGGTGGTTACCATTACATATGTCACATCTCTCCATTGTGTTCTGATGAGCAAATGTAGTATTGCTTGGTTCTGGCATCCAATGATAGTCATTGGGCTGTACAACAGGCCTCAGAAAACCGGACTGTTGCTTCCAGATTTGGGGTGTATCTTCTTGTAAAGTTCGTGATTTCTCAATCTCCCAGTAGTGTTCCATTTTTTTAATCACCTGAAAACAAAAGAAATAAAAATTACAAAATAAAAGAAAGAAAATTAAATATAAGTAAAATAGTTTCAAAATTAACAACTCAAGAAAAATAAGTCCCCGGCAACGGCGCCAAAAACTTGACCGGCGTAAACACACACGTATAACGCAAGCGCACGTATCGTTCAAGTAGTAAAAATATCGATCCCACGAGGACTTAATTCCTACTGTTGTTATTAATTATTGAATCTATTTATTTACAGATATCTAATTATAGGGAGAAGAGAATTGATTGCTTTGATTGGTTGAATGTGGAATTGATTAATAAAAATAAAATAAACAAAAGAAAATACTACGGAAAATAAATAAACAGACTCAAAAGATCTAGGGTCGTGACTCCACACAATACTGTTAAAAGGATGAATTGATTCTCTTATTTATGTGTACTAATTCAGTTTGCTAACCTGGAACACGAAAATATGTAAAAGCCTCTTCCGATGGTCAGACGCAAATACCCAGTATAACCCAATTGAACCATATGTCTATGTCAACCACATTACCTGGATTCATTAAGTTTAAGTTCTAATTATGACTACCCCCGCCCGACAGGTATATTCATATCCTGTAAGGAAATCTATTAAAGGGTTATATATCCTCAAGGAAGATCGTGGGCTATTGAATCTAAGGCTGAAACCTAAAATCCCTATGTCTAGTTCATTTTAGATTTACCCCATCAATCTTATTAATTGCCAGTTAATAAGACGCATTAAGCTTAAGACTCAATAAACAAACTAAAGAACTACCCATAAAAAGAAAATCAATTATTAAGTGTGTGTATTGTGTTTCATCACTTCCCCTAAAAAAAAATAAAATGCTGGGGGTTGGGGATCCACTTTTACTATTTATAATTTAGATATCTCCATTAATATAATACAGAAATTAAACATGATATTACCGACCAACCAATAAAGGCGGTATTCCTTATTAAGTCAAATTAAGTCCGACCAGCCATAAAGGCGGTAATAGTAATTGAACATAAACCAGCCATATAGGCGGTAATTACCTGTCACCTAAAGACCAGCCATATAGGCGGTGCCACATTATGTCAATTAAATCAAACCAGCCATTAAGGCGGTAATCTTTTATATTTTGAATTATAATTTCCATATTATATTTAAGGAAGATTAATCTAAATTAAAATAATAAAAGCTTCACCTTATCCCCAGCGGTAAATTAACTACTAAACATTAAAGAAAGGTAGAAGAAGAGAACTATTATTACTGAAAATTAAAAGACATAAATTAAAAATAATATTTATATATACAAAAATAGATGCTTCCTATAAAATTAGGGAGAATTTCCCAGGAGAGCATGAAGAAAAATGAATCTGGCGGCCTCCTTTTATAGGCTGATTTTGGTCCAGCGTCGCGACGCCCAAATTGCACTAGCGTCGCGACGCTGGCAACAGTCCACGCGGGTTGACCGCTCGTCTGTCGGCAGCAATAATTGAGACACGTGTCATGCTCTAGTTGGCTGGCAATGCGGTCCAATGAAATCCTGCCACGTGTCAGCTTGTGATTGGGTGGAAATTCGGTCTAATAGAATGGTGACACGTGGCGTGCTCTGATTCATCGATTATTCGGTCCAATAGGAAGAGGACATGTGGCACGCGCTTGGGTTGGTCGAATAGGATGTTGACACGTGGCGGCCGGCGCACGTTAGTAGAACCGTTGTGATTGTGACACGTGTCACGGCGCACGTTAGCATGATCGGCGCACGTTAGCAGATTTTGATCAATCATATTTTGACACATGGTTCACGGCGCACTTTAGCAGATACGGCGCATGCTGGGCGTCGCGACGCGGAAAAGACTAAAATATTCCAGTTGACACATTTTTGTCCGTTTTTGCCCCAAATTGCCTCCAATGCTTTCCAAACTTTATTTATCTGCAAAATAACAACAAAACACATCAAAACGTTCATAAAACTCGAGAAACAATACAAAACATTAGGCTAAATGAGTGGGAATAAGTGATGTAATTACCACTCATCATTTTTGCAGGTATGTCGAAGAGACCAAAGTACCTTGATCGGTTGACCGGTGCTGCGAAGAAAACTAGCCCAGGTGGAGCTGGTACTTCTCGGAGACGGCCTGAAACTTCTGAGGCCGGGAAGGTGGCTGAAGAGATGGGGCGTTCGAGCTCTCAAGGTCAGTCTTCACCTTCCGGGGTGCTTCCAATGGGTGTTACCCGTCCTGATAGCCCTCCGAGATCTTCCTGGAGAAGGAAGCGTCGATTTGGAGCTGTGGATACTCAATTAAGGCGGGAATTGGAATATGAGGAGGCTCCGAGCAAGAAACTCCAGTTCAGCAGGAGGGTCCTTCCAAGAAATTGAAGGGTGCTGTGGTTCTTGGAGTTGATGACCTTGGGAAGAATATTAGGCAAGCTACTTCCCATTTGGTACCGGCTTTCAATGAGCTGGCCGGGGCCGTACCTCCTGAGAAGATTCCGAGGTTTGAGGACCTTTCACCCGAGGAGGTAGTTGCAAAGTTGTGCTCTCAGCTGGCCCAGGTCACTTCTTTTACTTCTCTTCTATATCCGTGGTGTCTTTCAGACTTTGTTTTATTTTGCTAACTTCTTTTTCTTCTCGGCAGGCAAATTATTTGGCGGCCAAAAATAAGGACCTATTTATAAGCCTTTTGTCCGAAGGTGGCCAAGCCCAGAGGCTTCAGAATCGTCTTTCTGAAGTGGAAGCCAATTTGGCTAGTGCCGAAGAGAGGAATATGGATCATGAGCTGGCTGCGGTTGAGGCTGTTAAAACAAACAAAACCCTTAAGGCTGCTGCTACTCTAGAGCGGAAGAACGTTGAAGAAGCTAAAGCAAGTTTGGTGGACGCCCAGACTAAGATTGTGATCCTCAAGGTGGAAATAGGCAGCGTGGAGTATAAGCTGCAGGCCAAGGAGGAGGAGCTGGGACGGGCCCTTGCCGAGGTCAGGGATAGAGAACTTGAATGGGAGGCCGAGAGGGACTCCATTCGTCTTGAAGGGGTCGGTGATTGTGCGGAAATCATCCTCATGGTTCTACCTGATTTAGACATGGGTCCTATTCATGCGGCCATCCATTTTTGTAAAGGGGAAATGCCCGAGGAAGAGTTTCAGAGGTGGCTACCCCCTCCTCCCGAAGAAGTGATGGATCCCGAACCGATTTCGATCGCCCCGATTTTCCCAGCTTTTCAAGAAAACCGTCCTGAGGCTCCTGCTCTTGGCGAGGATTATCCTGAGGTTCCACCTCCAAACCTTGAAGTAGGAGTCTCCCAAGTTGCCGAGGTTGAAGCTGCTGCTCCCCCTCCTGAGACCGAGTCGATCTATCCGTCGTCTGAGCCAGCTGAGGAAGAACTTCCTGCCTCCGTACGGGCTGATTGAGAAGGGGTAACCTGGGCGGGGCCCTGTGTATACTTATCTTTTTTGTAATAACAATTCATACTCTGTTTGGGATGCATATGTACATTAATATATTTCCTTCCTTTTGTACTATTCTCTTCGTTCTATATGCTTTCCCTTAGGTTCTTCTAGCTTGTTCTGAGGATGTTTCTTAGCGGGATGAACTCCTGTATTGAGGGGACATAGCCCGACCCCGAGCTGGGATAGATGGTCCTGGGGGGATGCTACGTCCTCAATCCAAAAGACAGACTCGGTGGGACGTAACCCGACCCCGAGCTTAAAAAGACACTTGGACCTGGGGGAATGTTACGTCCCCAGTCCAAAGAGGTAAACTTGGTTGGGCGTAACCCGACCCCGAGTCGAATAATCAAGTGGCCTCGGCGGAACGAAATCCAGCCCCGAGCCGAATAACCAAGTGGCCTCGGCGGAACGAATCCAGCCCCGAGCCGATTAACCAAGTGGCCTCGGCGGAACAAATCCAGCTCCGAGCCGATTAACTAAGTGGCCTCGACGGAACAAATCCAGCCCCGAGCCGATTAACCAAGTGGCCTCGGCGGAAAGAATCCAGCCCCGAGCCGATTAACCAAGTGGCCTCAGCGGAACGAATCTGGCCCCGAGCACTGGTTAATCCTTGGGGCTTATTCAGATTGGAAGTGTATCCACCTTTGAAGCCCTATCGAATCTGACTTGGGCGTCCCCTTGTCAGACCGACGAAAAAATAAAATCAAAACTTTGGAAAATAAAATCAAAAAAGTGTAAACAACAGCACATATACCTTAGAACAGCGTCTTGTCCGAGGTCTCCCAAACACAATTCTGAATCTTTCAATTCAGTGTCCCGGCGAACCAGGATTTGGATCAGTAGAGCGTTTAAAATGGTAAGGGCACATCCTCTAAACGTCAGGTCACTGTGGAGCCCGTGTATTTGTGTGGGGGCTCCTCCTTACCGCACTGGAGCAGGCACACGCAACAGGGGCATAACGCCTCCCCGTGCTGCGCCTATCTTGGATCCAAATGAAGAATGGATCAAAAAGTGTTCGGGATACTAAGGGCACATCCCTCCTTAGGTCCGACATCACTGGAGCTAGCAATCGTCACGGGGGCCTCATCACTCCCAGTGCTATGCTTTCCCACGGATCCATTACATCGGGTAAGTGAGGATAAAATAGTGTTCGACACATTAAGGGCATATTCCTCCTTATGTTCGGTAACACTGGAGCAAGCAATCGCCACGGGGGTATCATCCCTCCCTGTGCTATGCTTCTCACGGATCCTATGCATCGAGTATGTCCCTGGATATTTCGAAGACCCCAAGCAGAATGAGACACTTGGTTCTGGGGGAATGTCCCGTCCCCAAACCAATGAGCATGACTCGGTGGGACGTAACCCGACCCCGAGCCGAATAGTCAAGTGGCCTCGGCGAAACAAGATCCAGCCCCGAGCCGATTATCGCAGTGGCCTCGACGGAACGTAATCCGACCCCGAGGTGTTCGAAACATTAAGGGCATATTCATTCTTATGTTCGGTAACACTGGAGCAAGTAATCGCCACGAGGGTATCATCCCTCCATGTGCTATGCTTCTCACGGATCTATACTCTGATTCACTTTCGTCCCTGCTGTTTAATGCTTGTATAGAATTGACTGATTCTGGTGTGACTTGTGCTTCTTTATGGTGGTAGCCGTGGTCGGGTAGTTGCTGGTTTTGTGCTTTTGACCCTGGACCGTTGTATTGAGTATGTCCCCGGAGTTTTGAATATGGTTCACAAAATTTTTATTTTTAGAAGAGTGGGTGAAAATATTGGAAAAGAAAGTTTTATTTATATTCAGGGACATACTGCCCTTCTTACAACTCTCTGCGGGCCATTTTGAGAGAGGCTTTATATTGAATTTTCATCCCTTGTCGGGTTGCTGCAAAAGAAAAGAAGGGAGGGAGAATTTACTGAAAGTATTTTCTCAACATCTCGGCGTTCCATGGTTTTTTTAATCGTGTGTCGTCCAGCTGTTCTAGGATGTAAGCCCATGGCCTTACCACCTCTGTTATTTTGTAGGGCCCTTCCCACTTGGCACCTAACGAGCCCTCCTCTGGTCGTCGGGTGTTTAAGGTGACCCTTCTCAATACTAAGTCGCCAGGGAGAAAGGAGCGGGTTCGAACTCTTCTGTTGTAGAAGCGGGCCATTCTTTGTTGGTAGACTGCTGCTTTCATAACTGATTTCTCTCTCCTTTCCTCGATCAGGTCGAGGTGGTTTTTGATAAGTTCTTCATTCTGCTCATTCCCAAAGTGGAGGACCCTGTGACTTGCTACCCCGATTTATGCTGGAATGATGGCCTCACATCGGTATGATAGGGAAAATAGTGTCTCCTCTGTGGAATCTTTGTAGGTCGTCCGATGTGCCCATAGCACTTCTGGTAATTCTTCGACCCATAAGCCTTGGCGTGATCTGAGCCGAGCTTTAAGGTTTGCCTTGATGGTTTTGTTTGTTGCCTCAACTTGTCCGTTTGACTTGGGATGGGCTGGCGAGGTGAATTTTAAAACGATCTGGAGGTCTTCGCAGAGCTTCCTGAATCATTTGCTATCGAATTGTTTCCCGTTGTCGGTGATGATTGCCCGGGGGATTCCAAACTTGCAGATAATATTCTTCTTTAAAAAATCTGTGGCCTTCTTTTCTGTGATGGTGGATAGTGGCTTGGCTTCTACCCATTTTGTGAAATAGTCTATGGCTACGTTTGCGTACTTCGCCTGTCCTCGCCCTTTTGGCATTGGCCCTATGATATCTAGCCCCCACTGCGCGAATGGCTAGGGGCTGGACGGGGTGGTTATTTGTTCTGCCGGTTGATGGTGGATGTTGGCATTTTTCTGACAACCTTCGCATTTCTGAGCTACCCTCACACCGTCCTGATGCATGGTCGGCCAGTAAAATCCTTGTCTTAAGGCTTTAAAGGCGATTGATCTTCCTTCGGCGTGACTTCCACAGATGCCCGTGTGAATTTCCCTGAGCACATAATCTGCTTTCTCTTCTGTTAAACATCTCAGGAGTGGTACGGTATAGCCTCTCTGGTAGAGCACCCATTCGATCAGGGAAAACTTGGTGCTCTTGAATTTTAGCTTCCAGGTACCTCCTAATCGGTTGCATTCATGAGTTTTTTCCCTCCTCTTCTACTATATCTACCTCCAGCTCCTCTATGTTTCTTTCTCGGAGGCATATGAGAGGGATTATTCTGGGTTCCTCGGTCTTCATTGAGTATGCGAGCCGGGCCAGGGAGTCTGCTTCACAGTTGTCTTCTCGTCTGATTTGTTCGAAGCGTACGTTCCCCACTTTCTCCATCAACTTTTTTACTTCGGCTAAGTAAGCTATCATAGTCGGCTCTCTGGCCTGAAATTCTCCCTTTAGTTGTTGAATGGCTAACTAAGAGTCACTCCTTACTACCACGTTGTGGACTCCCACTAATGTGCATAGCCTTAATCCGGCCAAAATTGCTTCGTATTCGGCTTCATTGTTTGTGGCTTTGAAAGAAAATTTCAAGGCAAGCAACACTTCTTCTCCTTCACTATTTTATAGTGCGATTCCTGCCCCATTCCCCTGTGAGCTAGCAGACCCGTCCACTGACATTTCCCATTTGCTTTCCTCTGTAGTCAATATTTGGGGTTCCGCGAGTTCCGCAACAAAATCTGCCAAGGCCTGCCCTTTTATTGCTATCCTTGGGAGGTAGGAAATGTCGTGCTCGCTTAGCTCCACCGACCATTTCATTAACCTTCCCGAGGTTTCTGGTTTTTGCAAGTTCTGCCGCAGGGGGTAATTGGTGTAAACTCCGATAGGGTGGGCCTGGAAGTAGGGTCGTAATTTCCGTGCTGCAGTGATCAATGATAGGGCGACTAGTTCATGAACGGGATATCGGGTCTCTGTATCCAATAGAGCTTTGCTGACATAGTATACTGGTCTCTGGATCTGGTCGGCCTCTTACACTAGTACCGAACTCACTGCGTGTTTTGAAACAACCAAGTACAAGTATAATGTCTCTCCTAGGAGAGGTTTAGCCAGGAGTGGGGGTTGTGCTAGATATTGTTTTAGCTGTTGGAAGGCCTCCTCACATTCCGGTGCCCAGTCGATCCCCTTTTGGGCCTTCTTGATGACTTTGAAGAAGGGGTGGCATTTGTCGGTCGCCCGAGAGATGAATCGGTTGAGCGCGGTGACCCTGCCTGATAGACCTTGCACCTCTTTAATTGTTCTGGGGGATGTTAAATCTAGCACGGCTTGTATCTTCTGGGGGTTGGCTTCTATGCCTCGGGAACTCACCATGTAGCCTAGAAATTTTCCTGAGGCCACTCCGAATGCACACTTCTCTGGATTGAGTCTTAAATTGTGTTTTCTCAGTAATTCGAAGGTTTTATTTAGGTCAGTTACGTGACCTCTTGGTTCTCTGGACATTGTTATCATGTCGTCCACATATACCAACATTGATGTGCCGATAAGTGGTTTGAAAATTTTGTTTACCAACCTTTGAAAAGTTGCCCCTGCGTTCTTCAGTCCGAAAGGCATTACTTTGTAGCAGTACAGTCCTTGATCGGTGATAAAAAGTGGTTTTCTCTTCGTCTGCAGGATGCATCCTGACCTGATTGTACCCTGAAAAGGCATCCATGAAGCTTAGTAGTCCTTGGCAGGCAGTTGCGTCTACCGGTTGATCTATATTTGGTAGAGGAAAGCTGTCTTTTGGACACGCTTTATTGAGGTCGGTGAAATCTACACACATCCTCCATTTTCCAAGAATAAAATAATAATAATAAAGTAAATAAATAGTGAATTATATAAAAAAGAATAAACAATATGATATTGATGAGGAACAAAATAAAACCACGCACACCCATTTTCATGTGACACGTTGAGTTATATCCCAAGTACGAATCATTTGATGTCCATTCAGAATCGACTATGAAACTTACGTCCGGGTTTTCATGCTATATACCACGGAAAACAAACGGCCAGATGTAAATAGTTGAGTTGCCAAACTTTATGTAGGATGTATGCATGTCAAACCAGATGTAGGCATTTGTGTTGCCAGACTTTTTGAGGGACCCATTTGGATGATATGCCTGAGTCCATACGCTCATTCTTTGAGAAGAATGAGCTTTACTTGCTTCTCTTAAATACAGACCAACGACACTAGTATTTGGGTGAGCACATGTACTTTTGACATTTGGGTCCCCAAGCTCGTAGGATTCCGGCTTCCCCACTCTATTCTATGTTCTTTAGGCTCTAATTAGGGGAGGATGATGTATCAGTCACTCTGTATGATCTCCCAACTAATGACTTTCTTGTTGAGGGTAATTATTGGCTATGGGCCCGTACCGCTCTTCTTGGTTTACTTCCACTCTCTAAGCCTCAACGAGCTACTCAGGTATGTACTGTTACCTTTTAGTGTTTTCCATTTTCTTGTTGACTTGTCATCTTTTGTTAATATAGATCTTGCTGCAGGCTTGTTGGCAAGGTCGCGGAACTCATCGTGTCCACTTACCATCTGATGAAGAAGGAGAAGAGGGAGAGCCTCCGGTATAACCAACAACATCTCAATGTGTTCGGCGTAGGGCTTATTCTTCTTTATGGGGTTCGTCTCTTGCTGCTACATCTATTTCAACATCCACTGGTCCTCCTGGTGTTATCCCTGGTATGGTGGGTGTCTGGCCGAACCTGACTTACATGACCTGTAATGATGATATAATGTTTGAGGTTCAATTTTTTTTTTGCGCAAATGCAGTCTTTGACGCTTTGAGCTCAGACTTGTGGGGATGTTCCTCATGGGAGAAGTGGTGTTGATTGTGATTGGATATCCCTAAAAGTATGGTCGTAACTTTTCGAGCCGAAGTTACAAGGGCCAATACTAGTTTTTTCCATCTGAGTGTAGCGTGTCTCTGTATCAAGTAGGGCTTTGCTTACATAGTAGACTGAGAGCTGTGTCCTGTTGTCTTCTCACACTAGGACTGCACACACTGCATGTTCAGATACACCCAAGTAGAGTTGCTCACCATCAATTGGTTTGGAGAGAAGTGATGGAGTGGTCAAATATTTCTTTAGTTGTTCTAAAGCTTCCTTGTAGGCTGGGGTCTATTAGTTTTTCGCAAAGCAGAGAAAAATAAAAAGTACTTGTTAGCAGACTTTGAAATAAATCTATTTAGAGCAGTCACGCTACATGCAGTTGCATGACATCTTTAGAGCATGTAGGAGAATGGATATTGAGTATGAACTTGGTCTTGGTGCGACGAAGAAAAATAGTCGTGTTGATCTTTATAGAAGCTAATCAATTCCAATCATATAGCCTCATATCTGGCGGGTTGAAATTCTGGGGGAGTTGTATCGAACTAATAGACTCATGGAATAGTGTGTCTAAGATTGTTCCATCCCGACTCTTCTTGATTGGCAACCTTACGCTGGGTAGGCTGGAGAGGACTACTTCTATGAAGTCCTCTATCTCACTGAGCATGGAAGGAATGACTTGTTGGACAAGATCCTATGCTGGGAGATTATATAGCCGGAGCCTTTTTGAATGGTCAAATGGGCGCTGATATTAGTCTACTGCATCATCAAAAACTCATAGCAGGTTGGTCATTGAGCTGATTATGAATTTCCCAATGTTAAGAAGTTGAGACCATCTGCTCCAACTGTCTTTGGAGGCTAGTATTGGTACTTCGCATTGCAACGTTTTCCTCATTTAATGCACAAAGTCATTTATAGAGCGGTCAGTTGACCAGACATGGTGTCTGTGGAGTTTTCATTCCTAGAAGACTTGGATGGTTGTGAGTTTGTTCGAAGACTAACATGAAGCTTTGTTTGCTATGAATTGCAGGGGCCTACGGTGGCGCCAAATTATTGATTGTGAATTGTACATTCAGTCCACAATCGAGATTTCGTAGGTAGGGCCCCAAAAGATCCTGCAAAATAAAGACAAATAGAGCACACAATAACTATCCATTAGTACGGTGGATGTCGTAGGCAATCCGATGCTCAAGTCAGTGGTGGTGACGGGCGAAAAAAAAGAGAAGAACAATGCAAAAGGTTTCCTTGAACTTTGTTGTATGTTGTCGTAAGGGGGTGGGCTAGTGTTTAGGGAGTGATATGCTTTGAGAACTCGAGTGTGAGAATCAAAGTTTGAATTCCTCAATTCATTGGGCTCTCTATCATTTTATAGGTTGTGGAAGTAGCCTCTTAGTCGAATTATGATTCCTTAGAATAGTCGAATTCCAACCCTACTAGAAGAGAGAAGTTGAATTAAGATTGAGTTAGAAGTGCCTAGATATCTGAGATTAGGTGTAATCCTAATTGTATTTGGACTTGACTATCATATTTGTAGGTTGTTTGTCTTGATCCAAATACTTAGTTTTCTGGTTGAGAATGAATTAGTCGTGTGTAGACTAGAATACAATATCTTATGGGACATTACATAATATGAGACTGTCAGCTGGGACACTGATCAAGTAATGTCGGCTGGGACATTAAGTAAAATGTTTTGCGTATCTTAGAGACCATCTGGTCGTGTATACCTCTTACCATTGTGAGTGTGTTTGAGCTAAATGAGTTTTACCGCTATGCCTATGAAGTCGGCGACCATGACACTGTTGGGTTCATAGTCTGTAGAGAGTATGAATAGCCCACGACGGACTAACCGGAGAATAAATGAGTCACCACTGGGAATGATTTAAGGACGTATTACACCCATCACAAGGTCCGACCTTAAACCTGTTTGGGTTCGGAATTGTCTCATACTTATGCCAATATAATATTCAGGTTCAAAAGAGGATGCATATGTCTTTTAATGCAAGAATCACACAATAAAAATTTAAAGGCACATAATAGCACAAACATTGATAATAAAAAACAATAAATAGATAGCAACAATAGATGTAAATATCCAGAAGCATTGAACATCGTAATACAATGCGAAATAAACAGATCATAATACATATCTTTCCGAACAAAAGTTTTAGGCACATAATGTATAGGCTTACATTAATGTTCGGCCGAACTTTCTAGAAGTCTTACCGGATATGCTGCGTAAGACCGAAACACATAACCATAAAAGACAATGAATAACATATTAGGGTCAAATCAGGGAGGCGCAACGGAAGAAGCGCTGTTCGGGCGAAATCGCAGTTTAAAATTTTCAAACTTACGAATAAATTATTCAATATCAAATATTAATAATTCATTCATATTTTACCTAAACATATTTATTCGATATCATATAACGACATAAATAATATAGAAACATCGCAAAACTTTTGAGGAAAATATTTTTCCGCAAAATAGCATAAAACACGTTTCCGGCAGAACCGACCGACCAATGCTTATGGGAACTGCCCAGGTCAGCTCCAAATACATTTGGACAGTTCGTGGGCTGCCCGAACAGTGCCCATTTCACTGTTTGGGCAGCAGTTATCCGGTAACGCCGTTTTTCACCGTTTTCACGTATTTTCACTCCGAAACAATTTCCGATAAATATTTTTCTTGGGCAATTAAAATAAACTAATTTATTCTAATTACTCAATAAATAAAAACTGAATTTTTATCTGAAAAATCAAATTTATCATTAATTGCTATAAGACCCATACACTTTGTAAATTAATCATTTTGGTCTTTAAATTGTCAAATACATATTTAATCGATTCCAAATCATCCCAAAATAATTTATACATAATTTGCAACAAAGTCATAAACTTTTCCAGATTTAGGAAACTGCCCAGTTGTTTTTTTATAATTACCGAAACAACCCACAATTCTTATTAATTATAATTTGGCCCAATTTGTTCAAAACATATCAAGATCAAATCCAATCAATACCAAATTTGACATACATCAAATATACATCATATTCTATCATATTTATGAAAATCCCCAAAATTAAAATGGGTTAAGAACCATAATTTCACAAATTACTCAAATTGGATAATTTACATTAAATTGACAAAATTCAACACTTTAATCATCCAATTACCAAACCAATCAAGTCTCACAATCATGAAATTAATCAAGAACAATTCTAGGTTAATTATGAATTGCTAATCAATTCTAGAATGGCAACATTAAATTTCTAATTAATTTATTAAGCTTAATTACACAAATAAGCTTATAAATTAAACATACATGCTAATCACATCCAACAAGCTTTAAACACATATAATTACAAACTCAAAGAGTAGAGACATCAACTTAGCAACACAAATTGAAGCTAAGATAAATTGAAATAATTTTCATGTAGAAGAAAAAAATGAAATTACTTACAAAAATTCAAATTTTGCTTTGATTTCCTTTATTTCTTCAACAAATGCTCTCAACTCTATTTGTAAATATTTGTTTAAACTTGTCTAATTGTTGTAATTGAAAACAAAATAATTTTTGTTAACAAAAAACACAATTTTCGAAATTTTTGATAACAAAAATAAATAACTATTATTTTTATTTTGTTTAAAAATAATTTGCACACATTTTGCAAAATTAAAGTTAACACTTTAACTTTAATAAAGCAAACAAAATGTGTTCCAATGACATCATGCCATTTCCAATCTTTAATAAAGCAAATCATTATAAAAAAATATTTACTTTATAAATTAATTTAATTATTTAACAATTAAATAATTAAATAATAAATATAAATATCTTAAATATATGTATTATATTTACAATAAATATCTCAAATACATATATTAATGATATATATATCAAAAATCATAATTTGATATTTTATTAATGTGTATTTAATAAAATCAAGTATTAAATACAAATACACATTAATTCGGAAATTACCGTTAGGTCCCGATTGCATGTATTTTTCGTTTAACAATTAAACGAGTTATAAATAATCAGTATTATTTATAACAGTTGCCCTAGTGTTCTACGAGTATATTTCATTAGTGAGACTCTCTAGATTCAGGCATATCCGTCACGAAATCTAATTTCGTGTCCATAATTCACCCACCCGTAAATTATGACGATCACAGATAAACTCGCTGAATCATACAGGTCGAAGTCACTGCATACATATAATCTCTCCGTCACAGGTATCCAGATTATCCCAGAGATATAGATATAAACGTCAAATCTCTATAGGAATAATCTCGTCGACGAATCTATTAGCAATCTCTAAATAACATTTGGAACTCACTTCCGAAGTATACTATGGCCTTAAATTTAACAGATTGCTAATCACATAATGGACTACCTATGCCCTGTACACAGGACTGACAGATCATTTGTTGATACACACAGGATATCATGAGCATGAGTCCACACCCAACGAACAGTCGGAGGTCTGATCTAAATAGATCGGTGACGTGACTGTCATCTAAGTGTGGAGGATAACTCATATATCCACAGTGGTATCTCAAGTCAAAGAATCACTATGCTACTCAACCCGAGAAGATACCTATTGACGTTGGTGTACCATCTATTAGGAAATCTTCGATGAGTGGTTCAGTGTTTATCAAATAAACACCTACACGTCTATACGAGTCTCCCAATACCAATGGTTTATTGGGATAAACCATCGGACCTAGTCCGATATACGACACGTACTGGTCTCAGCGGATTTTACTAACCGACCCGTGTCAGTAAATCTTGTCCAAGAACTTAATTTAAGGATATACAACTTATAGTGACACTTCCCAATGTCAATTACAAATTATGTTGTAACTGCGCACTACGTTGTAAATCTTGGGGTCTTTGTATAATATATATACATATCACTAAACAAGATTTAGTTTCAATCTAATCGAAATTAGATCGATTACGTATATAAAAGACAAGAGGTGCTACCATTAAATTAGTAACATTATGGAAAAAGGTATTGCTAGTATTCATGATTCGGACATAAATACGATCCAGATTGGCGCTCAGAGCACCAACCCTAACAATTTCTCCCACTTGCTCTAGTGTCATTCCATGATATCATATACACATCCCAATGTGTATCACATACTCATGGCCATCAAGAACTCACCTAGCGCTCAAGAGGTAGGTAACAACAAGTAAGCCCGCTCCGACATATTGAGTTTGTCCACCAAACACAATCATTTTCCTTAGCAAACATCATTCATATTTTTGTAGAAACTAAGTTCTACATCAATATGACTCAAATGCCATATCAATATTGTGATTCAGTTACTAAATTATCTAAGTGTTTACGGATCAAATCCAAAATACTATGTAGGCAACCGCAAACACAATACTAATAACAAACTTCTAATCTACGAGATCACTATGCAACTTTATAAGTCAATACTTTATAAGTTACAACTAACTCCACTCTTGTAGTGGAATCATCTGTGACACTCCCACTGCATCTTTTCTTACTCTTTATGATGTAGACTGTCTAACGTCATAATTAGACTCAAAACTAATCTGACCCTAATGTTTGCGAATTTTATTCTCCATTAATTAGAAACTCGTTCTTAATATCTCAAAGATAATAAAGAACATGTTTCAATACACATCTATGGTCTAGAGAATATCAAAATAACTCGTAACAATTACGATTAAATTGATATCTCTAATCGCACTTAATATAGTATTCATTATGCCATCATTCTATGATGCATAAGATTGATTAGATATTCTAGTCAACATCTCTTTCGAATCTTTCGAAAAGGGAATTATCTTTTACGAAAGATGAATACTATACATAAGACACACACTAACTGTCAAACAATTATACTAACTGTCATACAAATAGTTTTGTTGCATCATTTATTAGATCATATCTTATGTACGATTAATGAGAGTATCTCACAAGTCTCTTAGTTTTATATCTTATAAAAAACTTTATATCAAATATAATAGAGACCACCCCCACTGCATTCATGGAGAAAATAATACCGAGGTAAACCTTTTACCTTATAAACATCTCATTATTACTTTAATAATGATAATGTCATTATGATTTAAAATACTAGAAAGAAATTTGTACGCACCCACTAACCATTCTATCTCATATGTATTCTCTATGCTTTGATAAAATCAGACAATCTGACTGATATCAAATTTAGAAAATACAAATTTACAGAAAGCTCATTCGAGTCTACAATAGGCTCTATAAGCTAATATATTAAATTGTAATCTTATCATAATACAAACTCCAGGGCCATTCCAAAATGAACTCTTCAAACTAAGAAATCACAATGGATCTCTTATCTGAAGAAACCATTCGGAAACGCCACTTGTATTCTTTAGCTAAAATGTACAATTTAATATCATCATTAACGAACAGTTCTTAAATTATTCAATTAGTACGACTAGAGACAAATTTCTTCAAAATTTACAATAGATTGCTGAGTATAACTTTTCTCAATGTCATACTATAAAGGTCAAACCTTTAATAAGCTCACTGTGTTTTTACTGCGTAAACCATTTCCACATTTTATGAACGATTCATAATGAAAGATCAATCAAGTTCCAAACTTGATCGTAGTAAGCTATGAACAATCTTAGATTTATGGTTTTATGCTAATTTCCGGAATCGATATCAAATATCATTCCCACTATAAGTTATAAGATAACTTTCTTCGAAAAGAAAACAACAGAACCATTAAGTATCAAATACTTTACAAATGATTATGACATCCTATTGAACTCATATGGAAATAATTAAAGGGTATTTTCATCTTATTAATTATGTAGTTACATTTACAGTTTATCACCATATTTGACTTCAATAAGTCAAGTCTTTTCTACAATAGTCAACATCCAATGTTACACCTAAGTAATAAATAATTTTATTACTCGAGATCGTAGAAAAGATATTTTATCAAATAGAATACAATATTCTATTAAATAAAATAAATGATAAACTTCTACTCGTACCTCCGAGGAGCAAGTAATATCAATTATATAACAATTGTACAAAAGATAGATTCAAATCTCAAACATTTCAAGATTCAAATTTTCTACTTGTACATATCATATACGTAACTGTAGAAACTAATGGATCTTAATTAAATGGATGAACAAGTGTTTCTGGAGCATATCCCAAATAGTATTGAAACTAATTCGGTAACACTAAATATCAAATGAATCAAATCGTATAAGATTTGATTTCTTCCATTAATCAATTCCATCAATATGGAATCGTGGAATAATTATATTGATGTAAGAATTAAATTCTTCGAATAACTTTAGAACAACTTGCCATAAATTCATATGTTTGATCATATTAAACATCTTTGAACAATTCAAAGACTCACGATGAATTTTAAAAATACAATTTTCAAAACTTCAGATCGAATATCTTTGAACCAATCAAAATATTCAATCTGTGTTTCATCAGAAACAGGTAACTAAGTCGCGACTGTTCATTGACTAAGTTACGAAGTAGACAAAACTGCCTTATGCAATTTACAATTCATTAAATTACATACATCCAATGTATCAATTTAATAAATTTTCCAGTCCAATGACAGTCATTGGTTAAATGAGATTTAGTCACATTCCCGAATACAATATTCATTAAATGGATAAGGATATGTGGTGTGATCTAATATCATACCTTCATTTGCCATATGGTATAAGCATCCAATACTTAAGTGATAAAATGTCATAAAATAATGTTCTACGTTATTTACTTAACCGAATATTTTTCTTAATGTTTATCTATTGGTCAATGACACTACTAGTAATTTTAAAATATGTAACAACTGTTTACAAAGAACAAGTAATTACCAAATAGTCGCAAGTTCTGATATCAAATATCGAAACAATCATTCAACAATATTTAAAATAACTAGACGGGAGATCTGATATCCAATATCTACAGTTGTCGTATTATGAAAATCAATATTTTCTTTACATAACTATACACATCTTCTTTCTTTAGCTTTATTATTTACTTTTCAAATTATTTACAACATTTGCAAATAATCGAAAAAATAAATAGTGTCTGACACATGATCAAGAAACGTCATTATTAGATAAACAAATACCTAATGAGGTTTTCTTAATGCCAATAAAGAATCTCGAGACATGAACCAATTAATGTCAATCTTTACTGCATAAGAAACTATTTTATCTAGAACGATTATATCAAAATTTATTCTAATATAGAACTTATTCTAGAAATCTGCAACCATAATTGAAGTCAGAAAACATATATAATATGCATGCAGTGGATAAAAGTTTAATTCTATCAAACTAATAGAATAATGAACAACATGAGCGACAATTTACATAATATTACACACCACATAAGTTAAAGATTTTTAACCTAGCAGTGCCTCCCACTACTTTATGTAATACAGTAATCCCCAACAGAAACGAGAATTCAATAATTAAATTTAATTCCATAATGAGAAGTGGACCCCATGGATATATTTCGACTCACAGCTTTGGCACGTTCTCGCTTACGTATATTCATTAGGTAGACAACTCATTGTCAGTCACACTCACTGTGACTCATGGGTTCGGTCCTGATCGTTTCTCGTTATGACAGCTTTGACACGTTCACAAGGAGGCGTATCAGGGTTAAACTTGTCAATGACAAACTCAAGTTACTGATGTAGTCCTGACAGCTTTGGCACGTTCAGGATTTCCACTTTCACTTGAATTTGTCTCTTTTCATATAAGTTCTACCGGCGCAAATGAACTACCTTCAACCATAACTGCACAGCTTTGGCACGTTACAGCCATATTATCATGAAAATATTTACATCCGTATTGACAAGGCGGACAAAAAAACAAGTATTCCTAATACCAGTCACTTTCTTAAAACCTTATTTAAATGGGGATTTTCCCAACAAAGATGTTTTTACTTTATTTATTCAAATTAAATAAACACATGCATGTATTAAGTAATTATTAAATTAAACATTGGATTTTAAAGGGCTAATCATATCGGGCGTCAATGATCAGACTCGCTCTGATACCATTTTTGTTAGGGTCAAATCAGGGAGGCGCAGCGAAAGAAGCGTTGTTCGGACGAAATTGTAGTTGAAATTTTTTTACTTACGAATAAATTATTCAATATCAAATATTAATAATTCATTCATATTTCACCTAAACATATTTATTTGATATCATATAAAGACATAAATAATATAGAAATATCGCGAAACTTTTGCGAAAATATTTTTCCGCAAAATAGAATAAAACACGTTCCGGCCGAACCGACCGACCAATGCTTATGGGGAATTCCCAAGTCAGCTCCAAATACATTTGGACATTTCGTGGGCTGCCCGAACAGTGCTCGTTCACTGTTTGGGCAGCCGTTACCCGGTAACGCCGTTTTTCACCGTTTTCGCGTATTTTTACTCCGAAATAATTTCCGATAAATATTTTTCTTGGGAAATTAAAATAAACTAATTTATTATAATTACACAATAAATAAAAACTGAATTTTTATCTGAAAAATCAGATTTTATCATTAATTGCTATAAGACACCTATACTTTGTAAATTAATCATTTTGGTCCTTAAATTGTCAAATACATATTTAATTGATTCCAAATCAATCCCAAAATAATTTATACATAATTTGCAACAAAAACAAAAACTTTTCTATATTTACGAAACTGCCTAGTTTTTTTTTTATAATTATCGAAACATCCCATAATTTTTATTAATTATAATTTGGCTCAATTTGTTCAAAACATATCAAGATCAAATCCAATCAATCCCAAATTTGACATACATCAAATTATATCATATATATGAAAAGCCACAAAATTTGAATGGGTTAAGAACCCTAATTTTACAAATTACTCAAATTGGATAATTTACATTAAATTGACAAAATTCAACACTTTAATCATCTAATTACCAAACCAATCAAGTCTCACCATCATGAAATTAATCAAAAACAATTCTAGGTTAATTATGAATGGCTAATCAACTCTAGAATGACAACTTTAAATTTCTAATTAATTTATTAAGCTTAATTACACTAATAAGCTTATAAATTAAACATATATGCTAATCACATCCAACAAGCTTTAAACTCATATAATTACAAACCCAAAGAGTAGAGACATCAACTTAGCAACACAAATTGAAGCTAAGATAAATTGAAACAATTTTCATGTAGAAGAAAAAATGAAATTACTTACAAAAATTCAAATTTTGCTTTGGTTTCCTTTCTTTCTTCAACAAATACTCTCAACTCTATTTGTAAATATTTGTTTAAACTTGTCTAAGTGTTCTAATTGAAAACAAAACAATTTTTGTTAACAAAAAACACAATTTTCGAAATTATTGATAACTAAAATAAATAACGATTATTTTTATTTTATTCAAAAATAATTGTTACACATTTTGCAAAATTAAAGTTAACACTTTAAGTTTAATAAAGCAAACAAAATGTGTTCCAATGGCATCATGCCATTTCCAATCTTTAATAAAGCAAATCATTATAAAAAATATTTACTTTATAAATTATTTAATTATTTAACAATTACATAATTAAAAATAAATATAAATATCTTAAATATATGTATTATATTTACAATAAATATCTCAAATACATATTAATGATATATATATCAAAAATCATAATTTGATATTTTATTAATGTGTATTTAATAAAATCAAGTATTAAATACAAATACACATTAATTCGGAAATTACCGTTAGGTCCCGATTGCATGTATTTTTCGTTTAACCATTAAACGAGTTATAAATAATCAGTATTATTCTTAACAGTTGCCCTAGTGCTCTACGAGTATATTTCATTAGTGAGACTCTCTAGATTCAGGCATATCCGTCACGAAATCTAATTTCGTGTTCATAATTCACCCACCCGTAAATTACGACGACCACAGATAAACTCGTTGAATCATACAGGTCGAAGTCACTGCATACGTATAATCCATCCGTCACAGGTATCCGGATTATCCCAGAGATATAGATATAAACGTCAAATCTCTATAGGAATAATCTCGTCGACGTATCTATTAGCAATCTATAAAAAACATTTGGAACTCACTTCCGAAGTATACTATTGCCATAGATTTAACAGATTGCTAATCACATAATGGACTACCTATGCCCTGTACACAGGACTGACGGATCCTTTCTTGATACACACAGGATATCATGAGCATGAGTCTACACCCAACGAACAGACGGAGGTATGATCTAAATAGATCGGTGACGTGACTGTCATCTAAGTGTGGATGATAACTCATATATCCACAGTGGTATCTCAAGTCAAAGAATCACTATGCTACTCAATCCGAGAAGATTCTTATTGACTTTGGTGTACCTTCTATTAGGAAATCTTCTATGAGTCGTTCAATATTTATCAAATAAACACCTACACGTATATACGAGTCTTTCAAAACCCATGGTTCATTGGGATAAACCATAGGACCTAGTCCGCTATACGACATGTACTGGTCTCAGCGGATTTTACTAACCGACCCGTGTCAGTAAATCTTGACCAGAAACTTAATTTAAGGATATACAACTTATAGTGACACTTCCCAATGTCAATTACAAACTATGTTGTAACTGCGCACTACGTTGTAAATCATGGGGTATTTATCTAATATATATATACATATCACTAAACCATATTTAGTTTCAATCTAATCGAATACGTATATAAAAGACAAGATGTGCTACCATTAAATTAGTAACATTATGGAAAAATATATTGCTCTTATTTTGAATCAGACATAAATACGATCCGGATTGGCGCTCAGAGCACCAACCCTAACATAATAAGGGTATGACATGCTTGAAACAAGTAACCATAAAGTGCAGAATCATGCATAACACTAATTATAATAGTAATAGAGTGACAAAACAATCAAAACTGTAAAACAATAATTAACAATTAAATAAGACAAAAGCATAATGATAATATCGATGCAAAGCTACACACATCCGTTTTCGCGTAGTGTATGAAGTTGTTCCCGAGAGCAAACTATATTATCGTCCATTCAGAGTCGGCTGTGGAATTTACGTCTAAGTTTTCATCCTATATACCACGAAACACAGACAGCCGAATGTAGCCAATTAGTGTCCAGATTTTATGTATGATAATTGCATGTCTGGGCGATTATGCGGTGTCAGAATAACAGTAAATAAAATGTTGAATTTAAGGTTTAGAAGCTTTAGACCTTACCTTAGGCGTTACCCGACTCCGAGAACACCTCTAAAGATTAAGTTAGTTGTATGATCTCTTGATAGAGATAGGAAACAAATTACTGTATTTTAGTTTCTACGTACTAAAATTCGTCTTCCCAAAGTCCCTTTGATGTGTGTTATGCTATCTTTTATAATTTTAGGGTTTGGTTAATAATGAAAAAATCTCGTTTGTTAAGAAAGCGATTAAGAAGGAAAGAGATTGAATCATTCTACACAATGAAAACCTGATACTTATCCGGCATGACTTAAGCATATCAACCGGACATGGCGGAATAAGTCTGGTTAGACATAAATGATGTACGACCAGAACTCCGGTTATTGTGTTTCTAAGGTTTCTTTACTTTCCAGCATTAAATCTTACAACTTCCTTAAACTCTTCAGGTGTGTCCTTATAAGAGACTCATCACCGGACTATGTGTAAAAATACAGTGTCTACAAGGTGTATGGGCTCATTGGCCCTGTATGTGAGTTATGCGTATAGGCACAGGGTTGTAGATAGCCGACTATTGATAATCATGCGATGAACAATCTAATTCAAATAGGTGTATGTTGGAAGTGGTATAGTAGACTGGAACTAGGATGAGCCTAAGAGTATGCCCATCTGGTAGGCTGACGAAAGCCTGTTTGTTGATAGCCTTGCGTTGGAGCATGTATCAACCCGGTTTACCATGTGTCAACTGGAAGTAATTGTCGACTAAAATGTCTCTGTCGTCTGGACTCCACGTGTCTACTGAGGTTTTAGCATGGACCGGAACCCATGTTGATTGGGCCTTGGTAGAAGCCTATGATGTCATTTGGACAAGATGAATGCCGCGAGACATAATCTCAAGCAAGTGTGCTTGCTGTAATTGGCCCAAAATATCTACTGAGACACAATGACGTTTGAGTTCTTAGTCCAAATTTTACCCGTACAACTACGATTGTGACTCTTACGATATAATAATTTTGAGGCTGATTTTAACCTTATGAAAATCCTTATTTGAGATAAATTCCTTAAAGAAAATTGTAAGTATAACTGTTAAATGTATTTAACATTTTACAACTTGTGATTTAGAGTTCGGATGAAAAAGATATAAATATATGAAAATGATGTAATTTATAAATTTAAGGTTCATTGATGTTGAGATTTGCAAGCCGCCTATTTTGAGTCATTAATTGACATGGAAGAAAAAAATTAAAATTTCGGTCATAAGAATCACGTTGCACACTTGCACATATGACTCTAAAGTAAGCTCTTACATAAATCATACCCCAATTTCTATTTGCAAATTTGACCCCTAAGACTAAAAGACTTTGACTACGTATAATTTTTAAATTTATTTATTTTTAACCCTTAATTTTAATATTTTATAATAAACCCCTAATTTTTTTTTTTTAACCCTGCCACTGATTAAAAGAGGATATTATTTGTTGAAAATGGTGTTCCTTTTTTTTTTTTTTTTTTTTTTTAAATTTTAAAAAACAATGTTTATTAATATATTATTAATGTACAAATAAGAATGAGTGCATATTCCAACAATGCAGAACTAGAACCCCACCCGTTTTGGTCAAAAAACTTGTACTCTGCATAATAAAATCGAATTGAATCTAAATAAAATTATTTATTCTGTTGAATCTAATATTTTCTTTTGAAAAAGTGAATCGAAAAAGATTCTCGTATAAGATTACATTTATTTGAACAAGAGAAAATATTATTTTGATTTTCACAATCACAAGATCAAGAGTTGGTATGCTAAGTTTAAAAAACCGAAACCCATATATTATTTTCTTGAATGATCTGAAAGAAAAATTAGAATACAAAATTTCACATTCCAACCGTGTGACAATTTCACTAGATATCAATAATAACAAAAACAAATATTATAACATCTCATAATTCACATGATAATATTACAATAATGTCGAATGATTAGTTTGAGACACCACATTAGATCCGATATATTTTTGTATAGAACTTGATATGACTCATGATGGCATTATTATGAGTAATAAAATTTTGTACTTTAAAATGGAAATTTTAGTGATGTAGGGCTCGGTTTGGTGATGTAGGGCTTAAGCTCTGACCTCCACATCATGTGTTCGAATCCAAGAAGTGCGTTTCTTGTAAGAGTCTGGGATAACATGAAATTTTACTTACTTCGCTTAAACCCGAAAGTGATGATTTGACGACGAGATTTCCAACAATTCAAAAAAAGTAACCAATAATTATTTTTTTGATCTTAAAAAACACTACATTTTAATCTAAATCATGGACCAAATGGAACAGAACATCTAAACAGTGATTAACAAGTTTGTGATAGATATAAACTATGAATATTTTTTTTTTCCAAAATAAGGACTAGATAAAACTAAATATATTTTTAATTCATTAAATCTGAAAGCTGTGATTTGAAAATATTTATTTTTGTCAATCAGATTATGCCCTTGGGACAATGGCGGAGCCATTTATATGCGAGCGCTAGTTCGATCCGAAATCTTATTAAAATATTTTATATAAAATAACGAAAAATCTGATTTATTAATAAGTTAATTTTGATTTACTCTAATTCAAATAAAAAATATCAATATTTATAAAAATTAAATTTTGATCTCACAGAATTAAAATTTTAACTATGCGTTTGTCTAGGGGGCATATGATTATTTATTATTAGTAAACATATAATTATTGCAATCCTTGCAATTAGCATGAGGAAAAAAGAAAAGAAAAAAGGAGAGCGAGTCACACGGTTTGCTTGGGATCGCACATGTAACTTTCAAATTTCAAACTCATTAGACCCACAAAATCAGAAACCCCACAAGTATTTTAAAAATAAAGCGCAAAAATATCTTTCACATTCACAATTTCTCACATGAAACAATTTACCATCACCACAACAACAACAATTGCCAGCGAAGATCCTTTTTTTTTTTTTTTTTCTTTTTCAATTTCTTTCATTTAAAGTATCTTGCTTTCAACTTTTGACTGCTTCCCTTCCATCTGTTACCTCTTAATCTTCACAAGTTTTTGTCTTCTTTTTGGCAATTTGCATTGTTCAAATATATATATATATATTAATTCAGCAGCTTCTTTCTGACAATATATTTAATCACTTTCTTAAAATACCCATTAAAAAAAAATTGTTTTTTTTTTTTATTTGATATTTTAACTTGTTTTTGGTTTTTGCTCAGAGGGCTTTGATATTTCTCTCTGTCTTCAACTCCAAAGCCACCACCACCTTATCTCTCATCTATCTTTCTTAAAAAATTCGAGCTTTTGAGAGAGGGGGGAGATGGAAGCTGTTTTCCAAACAAGAGGGCTTCTTTCTTTGCCTGTGAATCCAAAAATCAGGAGCTTACAAGCTTCTAATGGCTTAAAGCAAAGATTTTTTGCCACAAAACCGAGAACCCTTGATGGGTTTTCATTATCTTCAAATGGGGTGTCAAAATTTCAGGCCTTTATGGCAAGGCCCCAAGGGGTTGCCCCAAAGGAGAGACCTTTGCATATTTGCAGAGCAGAAGCTGCTGCTGCTGCTGATGGGCAGCCTTTGCTTGGTGAAGCTGAGCAACCAAAGTTGTTGGGTATTGAAATTACAACACTAAAGAAGATTATCCCACTTGGGTTAATGTTCTTTTGTATCCTTTTCAATTACACTATCCTTAGAGACACAAAAGATGTGTTGGTTGTGACCGCTAAAGGAAGCAGTGCTGAGATTATTCCATTTTTGAAGACTTGGGTGAATTTGCCTATGGCTATTGGGTTTATGCTATTATACACAAAGTTGTCTGATGTGTTGTCTAAACAGGCTTTGTTTTACACTGTTATTGTTCCCTTCATAGCCTTTTTTGGGGCTTTTGGTTTTGTTATGTATCCCCTCAGTAACGCTATCCACCCTGAGGCACTAGCTGATAAGCTTCTTAACGTTCTTGGTCCGAGGTTTCTTGGTCCCTTGGCAATTATGAGGATATGGAGTTTCTGTTTGTTCTATGTCATGGCTGAACTTTGGGGCAGTGTAGTTATTTCTGTTCTGTTTTGGGGGTTTGCCAATCAGGTGATTATTCAATCATATGATTGCTTTCTTTATCAATCTGTTTGCATTATTGTTCAAGGGTAAATTGATTTTAATTTCTGGAATCGTATTATCATTTGTTTGTTACTTTAGATAATTGATTAGGTTGTTTGGTTTTTATATTCCATCAACTATTGTATATGATTCTCTGGTTTGGATAGATAATTATAGCAAAAGATTGTAGCACTTTTGTAAAGGCTGTGCCCCAGCTAGTCGGAAAATTGCTGATTATTTTATGAATTGGTAAATAAGTTGGTATGTGTGAATCAATTATTGGCATTCGTGGTTTGAAAGTGATTCGTGTGTAAAATGGTTTATTGAATGCTGCACGGTACATATTTCTGTGATGATATTGTTTTTTGTTACTGTCTTCTCTTTTTGAGTGTCCTGTTTTCATACCTATCTAAAGGAGTTAATGAATTTCATTGAACGACTCTCAAGTGGCTGCTCAATTTGTGTCAACCTAATAGCCAGGTTAAATTTGGCAAAGAACAAAATGGATATATTTTTGGAGTGTGATGCAACTAATTCCTCTGAATAATATGTCTGGATGTTCAACTAGATTCATTGCCGCCCTTGTTATTTGCTTTTAGGTATAATGAGAAACTGGTTGATTTGAATTGCCTGTGTTTTGTTCATGGCAAAATATAAGGTGCTGATGCTTGATAGTGAATGCAAAATCCCGCACCAGTTATTGTGTTAATAATTGTACAATGTCTAAGTCAAGTTATGGCATCACGTTGGTGCATGTGGAAAGATTATAGAATAAATATAAGGGAAATGAAAGTTGGGAAAGATATGAAGAAAATGTTCAAATATTACAGATGCCTATCTAAATTTAGATGTGGTTGACTTGAAAGAAAATTTCTCATCTTTGTTTTCTTGGCTGTTGAAGGCGCATATTTCTGTTGTATGTTAAAGTTGAAAACATTGATTAGAATCATGTGCGTCCTCTGGATTTCAACTTGTAATTATATCAAATTTCCACTTGTTATTTTCTGATTTGCATTTGTCTGGTGGTGACTGAAATATTGGGTCGTGCATTATTGGTGCAGATAACGACTGTTGATGAAGCCAAACGATTCTACCCTCTGTTTGGACTAGGGGCCAATATTGCCCTAATTTTCTCTGGCCGAACAGTGAAGTATTTCTCTAATTTGAGGAAAAATTTGGGTCCTGGAGTTGATGGTTGGGCCGTCTCCTTGAAAGGAATGATGAGCATTGTGGTTCTGTTTGGGCTTGTAATTTGTGGACTTTACTGGTGGGTGAACAATTTTGTTGAACTTCCTACCCGTAGTAGGAAGAAGAAGGTAATGTTTTGCTTGGACATAATCTTATTGTTAACATCATTTTTTAATTGCATTATTTCTTGGGTATCTGCTTTTTGAAACATATTGAATTACACTATCTTGTTACAAGGCATCTGAGCAATTGGAGACTGGTTGTTATGCCTATATTTCCTTTTTTAATTGGTTTACTTTTTCAATTACCTATTTCTGGTTAATATTGCTCATGTTATCTTGCTTTAGGTGCTGGAAATGTATTTTTGTGTTTCACTGTTTAATCTATTTGATATGTAGTGTCACATCGCTTGAGAGCATTATTTGAGCAAAAGAAGTGTTGTTGCTATTTTTATCTAAGCAATCCATGGAAAAAGACTTGATTTGTGAATTTTCTATAATAGGCTCTCAACTATATTGACACACACACCATGAACTCGCACAGTTGCACTTGGACATAGGCATTACAAATTTGTTGAAATTTTTGCATGTACCAACTAACAAGAAGTTCTAACGTGGTCTGTAGTTACTTATCGTCAGGTAATCATTTTTCCCTTATTGTAAATCCATTTGCAGGAGAAGCCAAAGATGGGAACAATGGAGAGCTTGAAATTCTTGGTGTCTTCAAGATACATTAGGGATCTTGCTACGTTGGTGGTTGCATATGGTATTAGTATTAACCTTGTAGAGGTTACATGGAAATCGAAGCTCAAGGCTCAGGTGAATTGAATTTGCCTCAAGTCCGTATCTTTTTCACGCAATGAGCTTAACAATGTCTGATTATCCATTTCCCCTTCTCTGATTTTTGTAGTTCCCAAGCCCGAATGAGTACTCTTCCTTTATGGGAGACTTCTCAACCGCTACTGGAATAGCAACATTCATAATGATGCTTGTAAGCCAATATATATTTGATAAATTTGGATGGGGAGTTGCAGCGAAGATCACACCAACAGTCCTGCTTCTTACAGGAGTTGGGTTCTTTTCTCTCATATTGTTTGGTAATCCTCTTGGACCTGCGCTTGCGAAGTTCGGGATGACTCCTCTTCTTGCTGCTGTATATGTGGGTGCCTTGCAAAACATTTTCAGTAAGAGCGCCAAGTACAGTTTGTTTGATCCTTGCAAAGAAATGGCATATATTCCTTTAGATGAGGACACCAAGGTTAGAACTTTTTATTTATTCAGCGTTTTGGAATTCTTTTGGCATTGATTCACTCATATTTAAAACCAGATAAATCTTAAACTTTGAATTAACTTAATAATTTTAGTTTGTGTAACTGGAAAAAAATGACCGCAAGATGTAAAATGTCTGTACTGTTGATGTTTGATCTAAATTTTGATTGTGATATCTTTTGAATGAAGATCCTTCTACAATTCATCCTTTGTTGACTTTACCTATCAAATGCTTTTATTAGGTTAAAGGAAAGGCTGCCATCGATGTTGTGTGCAACCCGTTGGGGAAATCTGGAGGAGCTCTTATTCAGCAGTTTATGATCTTAACCTTCGGGTCGCTTGCAAATTCAACTCCTTACCTTGGAGGAATACTTCTGGTGATTGTTCTTGCATGGTTAGGAGCAGCCAGGTCTTTGGATGGTCAGTTTACAGCTTTGCGTCAGGAAGAAGAGCTCGAGAAGGAGATGGAAAGAGCGGCTGTTAAGATCCCAGTCATCTCTCAAAATGAAGGTGGAAATGGTACTCTTCCAGGTGGATCAGCGTTGAATCCAGCAGGTGACTCACCAAGCGAAACATCTAGCCCCCGCAATATTTGAAACAAATTCTTCCATTACCCAGCGGCAAGAAGAATGAGAAGCACCATTACATGAATGAAGTACTGGTTGTAGGATCTTTCTAAAATTACAGAAATAATAGTAGCCAAGAAACTTTTCTCTGTCGGAAATCCTGCGTTTTTCCGTAGATAATGAGTTTAGTATCTGTTTACTCATTACATTAATGTTCTTTGTAGAATTTGAATTTGGTTTTATTTAACAGCAATGTTAAAATTAATAATTTCTTGAATGGCATACATGGCCCAAGTGCTTTTTAATTTGGACATCCACTGTGTAATAAATAGCAACAGGACGCTGGAAATTGGTTGAGGCCCAAGCGGCTTAAGGTGTTTGCATAAGAGTTGGTACGTTCCATGTGGTTGGAAACACATGGAACAGAGCTACAACTTATGCCCGTGCTCGCACAGATGTACCAAAAAGTCAAGCCAAGAGTTCACGTGTTGGTTGTATATGTTGCAAAAATGTGGCTCATCGATGGCCATCATTTTGGGAAAGAGCATGGAAACTTGCTTTCCTTGCCCCCATTGCCTATTTGGGTTGAAGTCCATGAAATGTATTTTTTTTTTATAAAATTTAAGATAGATGAAGATTTTACCTGTTCCGTTTGAATCTAAATAAGATGGTTTTGAGGGTGGAATTTCCAAAAAAAAAAAAACAAAAAAATATTGGTTTGCAAATTTTGTATTATAATTCACCCGAGAGTAATAATAGAGAATTAAACAAAATTTATTATTGTTTTTTTTTTTTTTTACATGTTTGTCTCCCCTCTAGCCCATTACACACAATACAAACACAGGCAACAGTTTCAAGTCTCTTTCAAGTTTTAACGGTGGCATTGATGCAGAGAATGAATGACGATTTGTCAAGTTTCATCGGAAAGAATCTTATTGAGCATTTAAAGAAACTTGTCTTCACTCTCCACTCCCTTATCCTTCTTCCTCTTCATTCACATCCTCCAATTTCATTTTCTATCCGTTTGGGTTAAAAAAATAAAATAAAAAATATCTTCATTCCTAAACTATACCCACATAATCTTTCATTTAATAATTCACATTTCAAGCCCACTTTAGTCAATTCGCATTTACAAATTTATATTAGTAACACCCTTCAATTGTCTATCACTAAAATTAACCAAAATGAAGAAACTATCCTTGCCAGAATCTGTCACTTTCCCGGGAAAACCAACCCAATTCTCAGCTGAATGCTGGTTCGACCACGCGTGCATTCTCGACATGGACTTCTTTGTCAAAACCATAGCCGACATCAAATCCAAAGGCGTCCGACCAGACCTAGTTGGCTCAATCATAGCTCACTATGCATCCAAATGGTTACCAGACTTAGCCAGCGATGACACCACCAACAAGGACTTAACAAATTTCGAAGAATCCCCAGAAAGTGTCACTGCTTCATGGATGAAAAAACGTTTTTTTGTAGAAACCATAGTGGGAATCTTGCCTCCTGAGAAAGATTCACTTCCATGCAACTTCCTCTTACGTTTGCTTCGCACCGCCAACATGGTTAACGCAGAGCTTGCCTACAGAGAAGAGCTAGAGAAGAGGATTTCATGGCAACTGGACCAAGCTTCGTTGAAAGAATTGCTGATACCTTCGTTTAGTCACACGTGTGGCACGTTACTTGATGTTGAGCTTGTGTCTAGGCTTGTGAAGATGTTTGTTCACTTGGACACTGTGGGTGCTAAGAGTGGTGCTGCTTTGGTTAAAGTTGCTAGGCTTGTTGATTGTTACTTGGCTGAAGCTGCCATGGATTCTGATTTATGCTTATCGGAGTTTGTTGAGCTTGCTGGTGCTCTCCCTGCTCATGCTCGTGCTACTGATGATGGACTGTACCGTGCCATTGATACTTATCTAAAAGTAAGTTTATTTACATAATTAGTTGTTTATTACCTGAAACTTTTTCTACTTGTGTGTTAAAATTAGGTAACTTGTACATCAGACGTGCTACAACAAGCCAATAGAGTCATAACACGTATACAAAAAATAACATAATTCTGTTAATCATAATAATTGTACATACAATGGAGGTACATAAGAATTTCTTATTGAGGAAGATAAGTATTAATAGAAAATGGCAAAAAGGGAAATAAAAACAGAGGAAAAGTCACCGAGGGGTGTGGCTATACCCAAGTCTTAGGTTTCAATATAGGAGTTGATTTTTTTTTTTTTTTTTTGGGTAAGAATTTGGGACATCCGGAGGTTTTATCTGTTCTATTTAGTCTAGGTCGGGTGATTTGACGGTGGAGTTTTCAATGCTTAAAAAAATGGAAAAATATGAGATGGGACCAAAAAGGTGTAACGGGTGTTGGTATGTTGTCACTGACATGTCCACAATAGGCGTATTTTGATGGTGTAGAGCTTATGATCTAACAGAAGTACAATTCTTGTAAGAACCTGGACAACCGGAGATTTTAACTGCTTCATTTAAATTTGGATGGAATAATTTAGAGACGGATTTTCCAACGTTAAAAAAAAAAAAGTGTTGTCACCGCATATGATTCTTCATCTGAAGAAATAGGAGGTGGCTAGGGTTGTGTACAGACCGTAGATTGACATGAATGCCTTTTATCTTTCAAAAATGATAAACCTACAGAATTGTTTACAGAATTTTTTCCCTCCCCTCACTGTTGCTACAGTGAGCTACAGTACCTCACTGTAGCTACAGTGAGGGAGGAGGGAAGAAATTCCGTAAGAAATTTTGTATGTAAATCATTGCTGTTTATCTTTAAAGCATGTGAAAGATAATTGGGATGCAACTTGAAATTTGCCTGATCAAATAATTGTGAAAGATAAGTGTAATCATACCTCTTTTGATTTTGTACTCCAACCTAATTAATGCTCACCAACTAGCAAATTTTTGAAATAGTCTTACAACTTTTCTAGATTACTGAATTACTTGCCCTTTTTTGAGTTCACTCTTTATTGGCGCATATGAGCTCCTACGTGTAAAAAGATCAAAATCTTATCGTAATTTCAATTTTTATTCAAGTTTGTAATCTCTTCATTTTGGCCCCTGTTGTGTTTTTCCCCCCCTTGTGATCTTGCAGGCACATCCCGGGGTGACAAAGCAAGAAAGAAAGAGTCTCTGCAGATTACTCGACAGTCAAAAGCTCTCACCGGAAGCATCACTACATGCTGCTCAAAACGAACGGTTACCGGTGAGAGCTGTGATTCAAGTACTCTTCTCGGAACAAACCAAGCTGAACAAACAGCTCGACTGGAGCGGCTCGTTTAACGGAACCAGAAGCCCTAACATAGGGCATGATCCACCGGCCGCTCGTTGCATGTCAAAACGTGAAGCGAATGCTCAACAAATGGAGATAAGGAAACTGAGAGAAGACGTGATGAGACTACAAAGCCAATGCAACGCCATGCAAGTGCAAATCGAGAAACTGGTCGAGAAAAAGAGAGGGTCGACGTCGTTTTTTAGGTGGAAGAAGCTGGGGATTATGCCTTCGATGATTAAGAGCAGTGCAATTAGTGTCGTTGGCGATAGAGATCTTGGAGAGACTGCTACGTTTGGGAGACAAACGCCCATTGATATAAAAACTAAGCTGGTTCGAGGCAAGAATACGCCCAAACAGTGGAGACAAACTATGTCTTGAAAATCATTTCCTTGTGTGTGTGTGTTTTTTTTGTTTTGTTTAATTTTATTTGTGTTGTCACTTGAAAAAATTTACAACCATGTTAGTTGAACTCCTAAATAATTCTTAGCACCAATATATATATATATATTTAAAGATTCAAAATTAATTAAGTCTAAAAAAAATAAAATAAAATTTGGGTACTGTGTTTAAGAAGTGGAACTGACATTGTTTAATAATTGGAGTAACGAAAAAGATTGTATCATGATAAGAATCTTGTAAAATATTATAGAACTTGTAGATATTTAAGTATTTATAGAGATTGGACTCATTTTTCAACTCTTGTTGGGTTTGATCGGGTTTTTCATAATTTTTTATGATCCAATCGGGTCGGGTCATTCGGGTAATCTGATCCGAAATCTGAAATTTGAGAAGATGACCCGCGCAGATAGGATCGGGTCGACATAATATGCCTTGAATATAATATATATATTTTGTTTTGATATAATTTTGATAGGATGATTGTGTGGTTGAAATGGTTAAGTCTTGGATTAATTTGGAAGTTGTCTTAAGTTCGAATTTCAGCAATAACATATATATTTTGTTTTTTGTTTTTGGAAAAAGAGAGAATAAAATGCAAATACCGAGATTTGCCACTTCAACTACACTTTTTTCTTGTCAAAATTGTATCAATAAAATTATATATATAATTTACATCGGGTTGGGTTACCTGTGACCCGATCCGAAATTTCGAGTCAGGTTCAAATTGACCCAAAATTAATTTTTAAAAATCATAAACCCGACCGGGTCGGGTTGGGTCAACACCCCTAGTTTAAGCTACAAGTGAATGGATTGTATGTAACACCTTCTTCTCCTCCTTTTTTTTTTTTTAAAAAAAAAAAATTGTGAGGAGGGTAGTTTTGATATTTTGGTATGTTGTATATAAATCAAAAAATTGCTTCATGATTGCAATCATTTTCAACAAGAGACAGAGAGGGATAAAGAAAAAAGAGAGAGAAAAAGAGAGTATTTTCTCTCAATCCATCCGATATGTAGCCGATCTCGACCGGATCTTTTAAGGAAAACGTAGAGCTCGACGGGATGAATATTTTGACGGTGGTGTTATTGCGAGAAATTATCGGTTTTCACCAATTTTTTTGGTAAGAATTTTTTTATGGGTTTTCTAGATTTACCGTTGATTTGGAACTCCAATTGACAAACCTTCGGCAGTATTGGAACTGGGAGAAGGAGAGCAACTCACGCCCACCGAAAAAATTTGGGTTTCGACAGGTGTGTGGTGCTTACACGTGCCTTAAGCAGTGGTGCGTGAGGCCCACACCCGGCCTGGAGCTGCGACGCGTAAAAGTCACGCGCCTGACAAATTTTCAAGGCTGATCTCCCGAGTCCTCCTCCGTATTGTCCCGATCATTCCGAGTAGTAACGGATCTTTTGAATCTCAATTTTCGTGTAATTCATTGTTATATTTGATTTCTGCATGTTATGTGTTTTGGAAACATATTTATCTTTATAGTGTGATTAATTTACTTGCTTAGACTATATAAATGATTGTTGTGTGGTTGGAAATGAATTACAGGCTTAATAAGAAAATATGTTTGAGTAAGAATGTGTGCAGGAAGTGATTATAGGCTCGAGATTTGGGCTAGTGATGTTGAATTGATTTGTGAATGTGTGTATGTAGAGAATCAAATATGAATGCAAGTTTGATTTTGATGGATTGTATGATGGAAGTATGTATTATAGACAAAACTCTACCGAAATCCTATTAGGATTATGTGAGTATTTAAATCACGTTTCTTGCACTTTCTGTCATATACTATAGTTAGGAATATGTTCCTTATTGTAAATATTTCTGATGTCTCTTTAGGTGATCGAGATAACGTTGATGGGGACGGTCTTGCTGCGTAGTTTCTTTTCTCAGTGGTCAGCTCATCAAGTGTATGAATAGGCTTGTAACATTGATATTTTTCAAAGTATATAGTTATGTATATTTTCTTAAATGAATTTTTATGGTAATGCATTAAATGATTTATTTTTTTTTGAAAGTTTATATTTTGTTCTAAAAGAATGAATAGAATATTGATTTATATTTTACTATAAAAGAATTGTTCGAATATTAATTATGTTTGATATCATGAGTTTGTAAAATATGAGAAAATTTTCATGATATTTGAGATACACGAGCATGTGTTTAGAAATGCATTTTATGCTAGGATGCACTTCGTGTACATATACGTGCCAGATTATTTTCTGTGAGTCGAGGTCTCATGTTGTCAATTTTACTCCGGATGCCAGATATTACCGTAAGGATGTCCCATGTTGCTAGCTTCGTATTGTCACAAGTGTGTGTGTGTGAATGAACAATTTTTATTTTATGCAGAGTATTTTATACAAAATGAAATTTATGAGAAATAAGATTTATGATTTTCAGGAAATCATTATGAAAAGTTTTATACGCCAAATTACAGATTTATGTATTTATTTATATTATAAAAGACATATTCGATTCACCTTGTTACTTGTTTATCCTCGGCACTAAGCTGTGATCCATTGCACTAAGCGTGAGCTTACTCATTTCTTTAATTTTTCAGGTTAAAAAGATTAGTAGATCATTCCTTTTGTCATCTGCTGTTTTTCATCATATTATGCTAGTAGAGAAAGGTTGTGCCAACAATATAATGTCTTTTGATATATATTTTTGAGATGAAGGATTTAGATATATCTTTCATGAGTGGATTATTATTTTTGATATGGGCACAAAACCTAATTTTGATACTTTAATGTATATACACTTTACTGTAGATGGTCTTTTGAAATGGATCATGGAGATCATATATATATATATATACACACACGATGTTGTTTGAGATTGTTGTTGAGCATTATAATTTATGGAGGGATAGTCTATTTTCAAGGGAAACTCTGTCGATTTTCCGATTCCGTCTCACATCTACCCTACTTAAGGGGACGAGTGTGACATTGTAATTTGGGATTTTTTTTTCCTTTTTGGGTTGTAAATCATACAATAATATATCAATCTACTTATATTTACAATCTAAAATTGTATTAGAAATCCAATAAATATTGGTTTCCGATATGCTAATTAGGGATATCATTTAATTGTGTGTATATATGGGAAATTATTATTTTCCCCCCTGAAATTTGGGAAAAATTTGAATTTTTTTAATGTGTATTAATTTCTACATAAAGTTTTATAAACTATATCAATTTTCACAAATTAAGGATGGAATAATGATAATTTCTCTGAAATTTTTAGGTGAAAATTGATACATAGTTAATAGTTACAGGTGGAAATTAATACATTTAATTTTTTTTTGAATTTGACTAAATATTTGCCAAATCTCATGAAAAGGGAGGCGGCACCTCCCAAATTTTCTTAATAAGTCATTTTAAAAGAGGAAAACCGTGGATAGTATATACTCTATATGTAATAAATAAAATACTTTCAGTATTATTATTATAACAAACCAACAACAGATGATATGTTAATTAAGCTCTATCATTCCATAGAAGAAATAGTGATATTGAAATGACACATGATTTCAGATTTTCTCGTGAAAAAATCAAATGAATCTTTAAAAATTTAAAAGAGTTTAGATTTATGAGGATCCTAATTCATGGTATATATTATTGTATTGTTAAACTATCAATGTAACTGATCTCAATTAATGGAAAATTATTTTGTTTAATTTGATTTGATTATCCAATGAGGATATAAAATTTAATTAAAAAATATTTTTAATTTTAATTAGTATCGATCCTAGTTCATTGATGAGTAGTATTTATATCACTATTTCCCACTCATTTAACCTAATATTTTGTATAGTTTCTTGAGTTTTGTGAATATTTTGATGTGTTTTGTGTTATTTTGCAGATAAATAAAGTTTCTGAGCATTCTGGAGGTGATTTTGGGCCAAAACGGAAAAAACTAGACAAAAAGGGCATTTTCGTCATTTCAGCGTCGCGACGCCTAACGTGCACCGTGGTCTGCTAACGTGCGCCGGGTCAACGGGCCAGAATTTGAGAAGTTTGACTTTGCTAAAATGCGCCGTGACACGTGTCGCAATCTTACGGTGCCGACAATTGATCTCAGCCGCCTTGCCACGTCATCGCCACGTCACCATAATAATTGAGCTCTTAGCCGCCTCGCCACGTGTCGCCTTATCCTCTTATCCGAATCGCCACGTGTCAAGCCGAGAGCATGCCACGCCTCACTATTTCAGCGTCGCGACGCTGAAGCCCTTGGCGTCGCGACGCCCAAAGCTTACCCGCGCCTATAAATTCAGCTCGAGATTTCAGAATTTGGGCACCACTCTCTCCCTTCTCTTTGATGTAAAGAGAGAGTTTCTCTCTCTAGTTTCTTTTAGTTTTTAGTTTTTTTTTTTAATTTTTAGTTTTGTAAATAATTTTAATTACGTTTTGTAATAATAGTAATTTACTTTTTACTTTTTACTTTTTACAGTTTTTACTATTCACTATGAGGAGGTAACTTCTCCAGCTAGGGTGAAAGGTAATTCTTTTACTGTTACTATTTAGATTAATCTCCCTTAAAAATAATATATTCACTGTTTAAAATATTGACTTAAAAAGGATACCGCTATATTGGTCGGTTGGTAATTTAATTTTAATCTGGTTTAAACCTGACTAATCAAGGATATCGCCAGATTGGTCGGTTGGTAATTTAATTTTGGTTCCGCCTTTATGGCTGGTTTATGGACAAATATTACCGCCTTAATGGCTGGTTGAACTTAATTTGACTTAATCAGGATACCGCCAGACTGGTCGGTTGGTAATATTATCACAAGTTTATATATTATTTTATGGGAGATATCTAAATTAGTAGTAGTAAAAGTAATTCCTTTTACCTTAGCATTTTATTTTATTTTACTTTTCAGCTTTTACTTTATGTCTTTTACTTTTAAGTTTTTACTAGCCCTAGTTATATGTTAGTTATCTGGGGTTGTGATGAATTCTAATATCACCGGTTTATAAGAGGTTATTTTATAGTTTGGGTAATTTAAAAGTGTACTTATTAAGTCTTAAGCTTAATGCTTCTTGTTGTCTGATCACCAATAAGATTGATGTGGTAAATCTAAAATGAACTAGACATAGGGATTTTAGGTTTCAGCCTTAGACTTAATAGCCCACGATCTTCCTTGAGGATAGATAACCCTCTAATAGATTTCCTTAGAGGATAGACATATACTGTCGGGCGGGGGTAGCCATAATTGGAACTTAAACTTAATGAATCCAGATAATTTGGTTGACATAGACATATGGTTCAATTGAGTTAAACTGGGTATTTGCGTCTGACCATCGACAGAGGCTTTTGCATAATTTAGTGTTCCAGGTTAGTAAACTGATTTATTACACAAACATAAAATAATCACTTCATCTTTTAAAAGATATTAGAAGAATTCACAACCCTAGATCTTTGTGTCTTTTGTTATTTTCCTTAGTATTTTCTTTTGTCTTTTTATTTATTTATTTATTTTGTAAAACCACTTTCAACCAATCAAACAATCATTCTCTTCACCCTCAATTAGATATTTGTAAATAAATAGATTCAATAATTAATAACAATAGTAGGAATTAAGTCCTCGTGGGATCGATATTTTTATACTACTTGAACGATACGTGCGCTTGCGTTATACGTGTGTGTTTACGCCGGTCAAGTTTTTGGCGCCGTTGCCGGAGACTTATTTTTCTTGAGTTATTAATTTTGAAGCTATCTAATTTACTTGTATCTAATTTTCTTTATCTTTATCTGTAATTTTTATTTCTTTATTGTATTTTCAGGTGATTGAAAAAAAAAATGGAACATTATTGGGAGATTGAAAGATTACGTGTTTTACAAGAAGATACACCCCAAATCTGGGAGCAACAGTCCAGTTTTCTGAGGCCTGTTGTACAGCCCAACGAATATCACTGGATGCCAGAACCAAACAATACTACATATTCTCAACAGAACTCAATGTGGAGATGTGACATATGTAATGGTAACCACCCAAGCGATTATTGCGAGTACAACTACAATTCAGGGTGGCAGAGCAATCAAAATCATTCATGGTATGAAGAACCATCACATTTCACAGAACCACATTTTCCATCTTATCCACCATCTACCTATGATCTTCATCAACAACCAGAACCATCAGAGGAAGATCAGTTGCCAAACATGCTCGAAGATATGTTTAAGAAACGAAAAGAAAATTTGGATACAATGCTTGAAACAAGTCAGAATCAATTTGAAAGTATTCAGAGACAATCAGAATTCATTCAGAGGATGACAGATCAAATGAGACAATTCACAGAAAACCAGAACTACATACCTCAAGAACCATTTTCAGATGACACTGATGAAGCCTTCGAGTACCAAACAATTCACGATGACACTTTAATAGAGGAGGAGGTTGAGCAGTATCAACAACCAGAGGTATCAGTTCAGGAGCCCAAACCATCAAAGTCTCGATTTGATTTTTATTATTCAGATTCTGACGAGGATGAAGCTGAAATATTTGTACCAACTGCATCAAAAATTGAGGATGGAATTCTGTATCCTCAAAACGAAGATCTTGGAGATTGTTTTGCAATGATGTTTGAAGAAGATCTACCCGAGCCAATCAATTCACCCGAATCAGAGGATGAAGACCTAATGTCTGACTCATCTTTTCATCCTCAGGTGGAGCAAGAAGCAGAGCAAATGTCTGAACTTATTGAAGATCCAGAGCATTCAGGAGAAACATCGCTGTTTTGGGGAGTACAAATCAAAGATATCGCTCAGAAGCTTGACAGAATGGAACTCCCATTCCAAGTCAAGCTCCATATGAGACCTCCTGATTTTTATTCTTTCTTTTCAGGAACCACTGGAACAACAAGGAGCAAAAAGGTGGCACGAGCACTGAATGAGACAAAATTCTTTTTGCCACTTTACCGTTGGAAGAGACCCTTCAAAAGCAACGCTCACGGGATTGTCTTTAATCGGACATCTAAAACGACATTGAAACCTCCTTAACAGATGGATTTCAGTCACGTCTGGCTGAAGACGAAAAATTTAGCGCTAGCAGGGAGGAAACCCATTCAATTTGTTGTAATTTATTTTCATATTTTGTGTGAACTTTTTAATTTTGTGTGTTAGTTTTGCAGGAAAAATAAAAACAGAATTTTTTTTAGGACAAAGCAAGCCAGTGCAAGCGGGATTATTTCAAAATAAAAATTTGACAAAATCACGAAGATGCAAAGTCGATCCAGAAGAGACGGCCGAGTAAGGAGACACCTCTTGAGACGCGTCCCCCATGAATTTATCCGTCGCAAGACATGGTTTTGCCAAAAAAAAAAAAAAAAAATTACCTAGCGTCGCGACGCCAGGAAAATTTCAGCGTCGCAACGCTGGATCGATTGCCGGCCCAAAAACAGCAGCCGCCGAGGACAGAACCCATTTCCCTCACAGATCTCACCATTCTCTCTCAACTCACCACCACCTACAACCGAGACCCATGGCCGAGCTTCCAACCTTTGACCAAGATTCACCCTAGCCGAGAGCCATCACCGAGATCTACCAAACCGAGTCTTCGCCAGCCGAGATCCACACCGTGAGCAACCACCGAGACAAACCCAGACCGACCGTGAGCTACCTGAGCCGAGACAAAACGGTCCATTGCCGAGCCGAACTGCCACTGTCTCGCCGAGTCTTAGCCACCACCGTCGAGATCGAAACCATCTTCATCCTTGCCGAGACCTTCATCGCCGGTTTCGACTACCACTGCTAACCACAGATCTGCCGAGCACCATCATCACCGAGCATCCTCCAACCTCGACCAGACCCAAGAACCGCACAAGCTAACCACGACCAGACCGAAACCACCGAGCAAACGAGCAACATCTTGACCTTCATCACCACACCAAGCCGAGCCCACTGCCGTGTCTTGCCGTGACTACCAAAGCCGACCTCCGCAAGCCGAGATACTCCAAAACCGACCCATCACCCTCATTACCGAGAACAACCACGCCCAAAACAACCGAGCAACCGAACCAATTGCTGAATCAGAAACTAAAATACGGTAATGATTTGATAAAAATTTGATTTGGTAATTGGGTAAACTGAAAAATTGAATTGTGAATTGGTTGACTGTGGATTGGATTACGAAGTGTTGGATTGTTGATAGTTTGATTCGTAGTAATTGGGGGCGAAGATTGGAGATTGATATTTGGAGTGTTTATGGTATTTGAGTAGTTTAGGATTGAGGATTGTTGGAAAAACAGAGGAGGTTCTGCCGAAATTTCGGAAAAATACCGAAGAGATCGAGGGGTTCGACATCTGCACAACCTGATTTTGATAGGTATAAGTTTGTCTCAGCGGCTGCTGAGCAGCGCTATGAGCAGGAATTGACTAAGAAGGTCGGGATCATTGAGAGAGGATTTGAGATTCCCTCTGGGATGTTTCCGGATATTGATAAAGTGATCACCGACCGGCGCTGGGAGAAGCTTTGTATGCAAGCCAGACCTACGAGCATTTCACTTGTCAGAGAGTTTTACTCGAATGCTGCTCAGCATGTCGCTTTTCATACTATGGTGAGAGGGAAACAAGTTGCTTTTGATTCGGTGACAATCAACAAGTTCTATGGGATCCATGAGATGGAGGTAGATGAGTATACAGAGTTGAGGAATGGGATTGAGATCTCGCAGCTGACTGATGAGTTGTGTATCCCCAATGCTACATGGGAGATGAGCAGCAGTGGGGAGTACATGAAGATGAGTTCTAGATTTCTTAAACCAGATGCGAGAGTTTGGTTTCATTTCATTACGAGATCTCTCATACCAGGGACTCATATTACTTTTGTCACCCGGGAGAGGATGACTTTATTGTACTGTTTGATGAAGGGATTGTCGATTGATGTGGGAGTGCTTATTTCTACAAATATTGCTTGGGCTGCTACCCAATCTCAAGCTGGACTGTATTACCCTTACCTGATCACTTCCTTATGCACTTTGGGTATGGTTCCAGTTGACCCGCAAGAAGAACCTATGCAGCCCATGACATCTCTGACTCCCCGACTGATACAGCAGCTCCGAGCAGAGAGGCAGATACCTGCCGGACCATCTTCGTCAGCACCTGCAGCTGCTCCACATCAGCCACCCTCACAGTCACGCAGAGCAGCACAGTCTCGCACCATACCTGAAAGAGTCGCCAGATTGGAATCGCAGCAAGGATATATGGTTCAACTGCTCCAAAAAATTGCATTGCACGTGGGAATCCGAGAACATCAATTGCCACCATATCCACCGGCAGACATCGACGAGGAGGAGACTGACGCTTAAACTCGGTACCATTATTCCTCTATTTTGTTTATGTTTTGAACGCATTGGGGACAATGCTTAATTTAGGTTTGGGGGTGCAAAACTTTTGTGTTAAAACTTTCCGTTCAAAATTTTCATTTATGCAACAAAATTCCGTTAAAATTTTTTCGTTTTTGCATGATTTCCGTTTAATTTTAGTAATTTTATTTCCGTATTTCGTTTATTTGTGTGTTTTCAAAATCGAAAATCCAAAAAAAAAAAAAATCAAAAAATTTAAAATCCATAAAAAGTCCGATGATTTGATTGTTTGTTTAGTTAAAAAGTTTTATGAAAAGATAAATGTTAATTACGCTTATATCCCTAATTTGAATTTCTTATTTAGATCAGACTCGCATGCACTATTAAAATAGTTTAATAAATAGTTAGATAATAAAGAGTTAATAAAGTGACTAGTTAAAATAATCGGTGGTTAATGGATGACCGTTTATCTGAGCATCTGTTTCTGGCTACAATTATTAATATGTGGGGTATGTAAAAAAAAAAAAAAATTTCTGATGTTCAAAAATAAAACATCTAATATCCGGGTTATTAAGTCTGTAAGGGTGTTTTAACACCTAGTGCCCTAAAACCAACTGGTTTGGGAGTCACTGGCCCAACACTCGCTACATGGATCAAAGATGCTGTAAAAAAATATATATCTGAAGTCTGGGTAATTAAGTCCGTAGGGGTGTCTTAACACCTGGTGCCCTAAAGCCAACTGGTTTGGGAGCCACCGACCGCACACTCGCTACATAGACGGAAGGTATTGTATATAAATAAAAAATAGAAAAATAAAAAGAAAGAAAAAAATCAGAAAATCAGAAAAATTACATACCTCACCTGAGTTGATTATGGTAGACATAACTATTTTAGATACTCAGATTGGTTTGACCCATTAACTATTGAGAATTGAGACAAAATCACTAAGTTGATAACTTAGAATCGAAGCTATTTACTGGACTATTCACACACACACTTTGAGTTTGACTTAGGTATGTTGTTCAAATAAAAGGATTTTGGTAAAGATATGCATTTTGAAGGTTCCTCTAACTTTGATACTAAACATTCTCTGAGGACAACTTTTATTCTCTTTCCTCTTGTCTTTTTGCTTTTGTGTGCATTAGTTTTAACTAACTTTTTACTTTTGTAAAAACGTTTTTGGGTATCGTTGCTGTAAGCCCTCACGAGACTACAACTCGTCCACTAGGGACACCTATGGGTTTAAAGGCTTGTTGCATATGCTAAATGCAACCGTGATCCCTACGAAAGTGGCTTAGTTTAATTTTATTATGTTATTTTTATTTTATGTTTTGCTCGAGGACTAGCAAAATGTTAGGTTTGAGGGTGTGATGAGTAGTATTTATATCACTATTTCCCACTCATTTAACCTAATATTTTGTATAGTTTCTTGAGTTTTGTGAATATTTTGATGTGTTTGTGTTATTTTGCAGATAAATAAAGTTTCTGAGCATTCTAGAGGTGATTTTGGGCCAAAACGGAAAAAACTAGACAAAAAGGGCATTTTCGTCATTTCAGCGTCGCGACGCCCAGCATTTCAGCGTCGCGACGCCTAACGTGCACCGTGGTCTGCTAACGTGCGCCGGGTCAACGGGCCAGAATTTGAGAAGTTTGACTTTGCTAAAATGCGCTGTGACACGTGTCGCAATCTTACGGTGCCGAAAATTGATCTCAGCCGCCTTGCCACGTCATCGCCACGTCAGCATAATAATTGAGCTCTTAGCCGCCTCGCCACGTGTCGCCTTATCCTCTTATCCGAATCGCCACGTGTCAAGCCGAGAGCATGCCACGCCTCACTATTTCAGCGTCGCGACGCCCAAAGCTTACCCGCGCCTATAAATCAGCTCGAGATTTCAGAATTTGGGCACCACTCTCTCCCTTCTATTTGATGTAAAGAGAGAGTTTCTCTCTCTAGTTTCTTTTAGTTTTTAGTTTTTTTTTTAATTTTTAGTTTTGTAATAATTTTAATTACGTTTTGTAATAATAGTAATTTACTTTTTACTTTTTACAGTTTTTACTATTCACTATGAGGAGGTAACTTCTCCAGCTAGGGTGAACGGTAATTCTTTTACTGTTACTATTTAGATTAATCTCCCTTAAAAATAATATATTCACTGTTTAAAATATTGACTTAAAAAGGATACCGCTATATTAGTCGGTTGGTAATTTAATTTTAATCTGGTTTAAACCTGACTAATCAAGGATATCGCCAGATTGGTCGGTTGGTAATTTAATTTTGGTTCCGCCTTTATGGTTGGTTTATGGACAAATATTACCGCCTTAATGGCTGGTTGAACTTAATTTGACTTAATCAGGATACCGCCAGACTGGTCGGTTGGTAATATTATCACAAGTTTATATATTATTTTATGGGAGATATCTAAATTAGTAGTAGTAAAAGTAATTCCTTTTACCTTAGCATTTTATTTTATTTTACTTTTCAGCTTTTACTTTATGTCTTTTACTTTTAAGTTTTTACTAGCCCTAGTTATGTATTAGTTATCTGGGGTTGTGATGAATTCTAATATTACCGGTTTATAAGGGGTTATTTTATAGTTTGGGTAATTTAAAAGTTTACTTATTAGTCTTAAGCTTAATGCTTCTTGTTGTCTGATCACCAATAATATTGATGTGGTAAATCTAAAATGAACTAGACATAGGGATTTTAGGTTTCAGCCTTAGACTTAATAGCCCACGATCTTCCTTGAGGATAGATAACCCTCTAATAGATTTCCTTAGAGGATAGACATATACCTGTCGGGCGGGGGTAGCCATAATTGGAACTTAAACTTAATGAATCCAGATAATTTGGTTGACATAGACATATGGTTCAATTGGGTTAAACTGGGTATTTGCGTCTGACCATCGACAGAGGCTTTTGCATAATTTAGTGTTCCAGGTTAGTAAACTGATTTATTACACAAACATAAAATAATCACTTCATCTTTTAAAAGATATTAGAAGGATTCACAACCCTAGATCTTTGTGTCTTTTGTTATTTTCCTTAGTATTTTCTTTTGTCTTTTTATTTATTTATTATTTCCTAAAACCACTTTCAACCAATCAAACAATCATTCTCTTCACCCTCAATTAGATATTTGTAAATAAATAGATTCAATAATTAATAACAATAGTAGGAATTAAGTCCTCGTGGGATCGATATTTTTATACTACTTGAACGATACGTGCTCTTGCGTTATACGTGTGTGTTTACGCTGGTCATTCATGCATGATATATATAGACTGTTCTATTGTAATTTGTGTTGTAAATTCTTCAAATATTCAAATATGATGTTTGGATGGAGGAGAGACATGTCATTTGAATGGTACCCCATGAGGACATGTCCTCCATTTGTGGGTAAATGGTCATATGCTCCAAGGGGTGCATATGAGAGGTACAACCATTTGGAGGGTTGCACCCCAACCCAAAGGGTGCCCTTGAGGCACCCTTCCTTGCTTATAAAAGGAAGCTTTCTTGTTCCTTTATACACACAGAAAGAAATCTGAATTGCATCCATAAAATTTGAGTCTCATTTTGATTTTGAGTCAGAGAGTGAATTCCACCATTACCTAGTTCGAGATCTTGTTAAGGTGTGCCCCTTGAACAAGAGGAATCCGGGTGATTCTTGGAGAACATTATCCACAAATCCGTAGAGCACCGAGACGGGGCTGATAAGTTCTTAAGGATAGAGATTTATCTCGACTCGGACTGCACTTCGTCAATTTTACCAGGTTTTATTGTTATCAAAGTTTTAGGGTTTATGCATGTTAAACTAGATCTACTTTCATTTTTCTGGTTTTGATTTGTTTGTTGCATGTTGAATTGATGTTTAATGACACTAAATATCCAACAATCTTAAGAACTTATCAACATAGTGTTGTTAGATAATAATTCGCATGCTTAGATCAGAAAATTTTCAGGAAAAATACAGTCTGTGCATGAAAAAATACTCAGGGCGTTCGAACGCCCATACAAAAATATGAAAATTCATAAGAACGTTCGAACGTATCTTCTAACGCAACTCGAACGCAAGCCTTCTGCCTAAGAACGTTCGAATGCGTCTTCAAACGTAAATCGAACGCAGACCTTCTGACTTAGTTCGTTCAAATGCATCCTAGATGCAACTCGAACGAAAACTCTCTGGAATTATTCCGTTCGATCGCGTTCTCGAACGCTATACGAACGTGAACTCTTTGGAAACATTCCATTCGAACGCGTTATCAAACGCTATACGATTGTGAACTCTCTGGAACACTTCGTTCAAACGCGTTCTCGAACGCAACACGAACGTACACACACTGGACAGTCTCGTTCGAATGTAGATACGAACGCGACACTAACGAATTAGTCCTGGAATTGTTATAAACTGCAAAGACTTAGATTAATTTAAGTGTTCATAATATTAACTTAGTAAATCATATACTGAAACACAATAATCTTGGTAGTATAGATTTAAGTTATTATTAGGGTGTTCAATTATCACAAGCATACATATAGTGATAAAGTTGAAAATTGATTGTGTGTTGCATACTTGGTTGAGAATTTAAAGTGTAATTTTACACAAGTAATTCCATCCAATCTTGTTTGACACATACACATATATCTACACATAACATATATTGTATTGTGACATTTAAAAGGTGAAATACCGAGTTTGAATTGCTAAGAGGTTCTATTGAGAAAATGGTTAAATGATATTCTGTCAAAAAGGCGATAAGAGCCTAAGTGGTCAGGGACTTAAGTGGTTACTCCGGACCCCCCTCGTCATCTGGGAATATTCATTTATTCACTTTTCATAAGAAATCTTGGTTGGAAATTCAAGGACTTGTGTTTATTGGTACTACTGTCCAATAGAACAACAAGTGGATGCTTGGTATATCACTTGAGACAAGATCATTTATTGATCGTTGTGCAATTTATCTTTTGTAGACTTATTGACCCCTGTTGGTATTTCCAGTTACACATGGCTAGCGGAAACATCACAGTACCGGTCTCCCTTTGAGAAAAGCCTGAAATGTTTGGTGGGGCAAATTTTAAACAGTGGCAGAGCAAAATGTTGTTCTACCTGACAACTCTCAAGTTGGCTAATTTCCTCAAAGATCCTCCGGGTCCTGTGGAGGGTGAATCGGAAACAGCCAAGGAACTGCGAGAACAGACATGGTTGTCTGGAGACTGATGAGTGGTAAATGTATCATTATTTCCCACTCATTTGACCTAATATTTTGTATAGTTTCTTGAGTTTTGTGAATATTTTGATGTGTTTTGTATTATTTTGTAGATAAATAAAGTTTCAGGACTCTCTAGAGGTGATTTGGGACCAAAACAGTGAAAAATGACACAAAAGGGAAAAATTGTAAATTGGCGCGTCGCGACGCCTAACATGCGCCGCCCATGCTAACGTGCGCCGGGTCCACATGTCATAATCTGAGAAGTTTGACTTTGCTAACGTGCGCCGTGCCACGTGTCACAATCACATCCGATCTGCTAACGTGCGCCGTGCAACGTGTCATGATCCTATGGTGCAGATAATCGCCATCGCCACATGTCGCCACATGTCACTCCACGTGTCAGCCATGTCATCGTCCACATCACCAGTTGACCGAGTCAACGTGCCATGTCACCGCTATGTCATCATCAGCCAATCACAGCGTGCCACGTGTCGCAATCCTATGGTGTCGACAATCACTATCGCCACGTGTCGCCACGTCAGTGCCACATCATCGCCACATCAGTATAATCATTGAGTTGCCAGCCACCTTGCCACGTGTCACCTTATCACCTTATCAATAATGCCACGTGGCAGATAAGAATCTGAAGTCGACGAACCAGAAGCTAACACGTCGCGCGTCGTGACGCGAAGCGCGTGAGGCCTACCGATGTCTATAAATTGAGCTCGAGATTTCAGTTTCAGATGTACCTTCCTCTCTGAATTCTTTGATGTAAATAAGGAGTTTTATATCTAGTTTTCTTTAAATTTCAGTTTTGTAATTAATTTTAATTACGTTCTGTAATAATAATTTACTTTCTTTACTTTTTCAGTTTTTACTATTCAACATGAGGAGGTAACTTCCCACTGCTAGGGTGAAATGTAAAACTTTTATTACTGCTATTTAGATTAATCTCCCTTAAATATAATATATTCACTATTTAAAATTTGACTTAATGAGGATACCGCTATATTGGCCGGTTGGTAATCATTTATAAACTGGTTTTAATCTGACTAAGCAATGATACCGCTTGGTTGGTCGGTTGGTAATTTCCGCCTATATGGCTAGTTTATGGACTTAATTTGACTTAATCAGGTTACCGCCTATATGGATGGTTGGTAATATCATACAAGTTAATATATTATATTAATGGAGATATCTTTTATAGTAGTGATAAAAGTAGATCCTCTAGCCCTAATATTTTCTTTTATTGTAATTTTCTTTATTTACTTTTCAGCATTTTATTTTATGTCTTTTACTTTTAAGTTTTTACTAGCCCTAGTTATGTGTCGTAACTAAGTTAGTTATCTAGGGTTGTGATGAATTCTAATATCACCGGTTTATAAGGGGTTATTTTATAGTTTGGGTAATTTAAAGGTTTACTTATTAAGTCTTAAGATTAATGTGTCTTGTTAATTGGCCACTAATAAGATTGATCTGGTAAATCTAAAATAAACTTGACAAAGAAATTTTAGGTTTCAGCCTTAGACTTAATAGCCCACGATCTTCCTTGAGGATATATAACCCCTTAATAGATTTCCTTACAGGATAAACATATACCTGTCGGACGGGGTAGCCATACTTGGAACTTAAACTTAATGAATCCAGGTAATTTGGTTGACATAGACATATGGTTCAATTGGGTTAAACTGGGTATTTGCGTCTGACCATCGACAAAGGCTTTTGCATAATTTCGTGTTTCAAGTTAGTAAACCAATTTATTACACAAACATGAAATAACCACTTCATCTTTTAAAAGATATTAGAAAGATTCACAACCCTAGATAGTTCTTTAATATTTAATTTTCTTAAACCTACTTTCGAGCAATTTTATTTACTTGTTTTTAAATTCAAAATCATCACCATTTCAAATCAATCAATCAACCTGTTAGATACTAGTAATCATTTGACCTCATAAAATCAATAGATTAGGTATTAAGTCATCGTGGGATCGATACTTTTTATACTACTTGAACGATACGTGCGTTTGCGTTATACGCGTGTGATTACGCCGGTCAAGTTTTTGGCGCCGTTGCTGGGGACTTATTTATCTTTCACTATTAGTTTTGGGGTTAGATATGTTACTTGTATCTAATTTCTTTTTACTTATTGTTTTTGTTTTCTTGTGTTTCCGGTTCTCAGAAACTACATGAGACGAACCAGAAGCTTTGAACTCCGATCGCTCGACCCAGAAATTGAAAGAACCATCAGACAGGTTAGAAGGGAAAGGTGTGAAGGCCAAGAAGCTTTAGTCAACATGGAACCTGAACCTTTGGAGGTTGCACCACCAATACCCATTCGAGACAGAACCATTCCGGTGGTCGACGACTTCATTTCATGTATTGTACTTCCTCATTTACCAGCAAATACGTGTGACATCAAAATATGAATTCAAAATGATTCAACAGTCAGTGCAGTTTGGGGGAAAAGCAACTGAAGATCCTAATACCCACATTAGCAACTTCCTGGATGTTTACGGCACTTTCAATTACAACCGAGAAGCTGAAGAAGCAATGGGACTGCGTGTTTTTCCATACTCCTTGAAGTATAGAGCTAAAACTTGGCTACATTCACTACCAGCAGGTTCCATCACAACTTGGAACACTTTAGCCACCAAATTTCTTGCAAAGTACTTTCCACCACAGCCAGAACTGGAAAGCTCAGGAATAACATCACATCATTTGTACAACAAGACTCGAAAACTCTCTACGAAGCTTGGGAAAGGTACAAAGATTTGCTCCGGAAATGTCATCACCATGAGATTCCAAAATGGCTTCAAGTCCAAACTTTCTATAATGGACTTTCTTGACTGATGAGAACCACAATCAATGCTGCTGTTGGAGGAGCTTTGATGGCAAAAGGAGAAGATCAAGCTTGGGACCTAATCAAAGAAATGGACAACAACAATTCCTTGTGGCCAACAGAAAGAAGCATGGTCCAAAGAATTGCAGGAATTTATGAAAGTGGAGCCAATACAACAGTCAACGCCAAACTGGATCAGATATGCAAATTTATGGAGACTCTTACCACTGGATCCACAAGTTCACCATATGGAGGAGCACCAGAACCAAACCAACTTGAAGAGACGGTGAATTATGTCAACAATTTCAATAGACAGGGGAACAATCCATATTCCAACACCTACAACCCAGGGTGGATGAATCATCTGAATTTTTCTTGGAGCAACAATTCAGGGCAAAAGAACAATCCACCACCTGGATTCCAATAGCAGAACTATCCACCACATGGATTCCAACAACAGAACAAAGGCCAGGAACATGCAAATGAACCATGAATAGAAGAAGTGCTGGCTCAGTTAAAAAAGTACGATGCTATGTTTCAAAGCCAATCTGCTTCCATCAAAGCACTGGAGAATCAAATCGGACAACTGGCCAATGGTCAGAGTTACAGACCGCCAGGTAATCTTCCCAGCAACACAGAACCAAATCCAAGGACCGAGGGAATGAGCAATGTCAAGCCATCACCTTGAAAAGCGGTATTGAGATCAACAAAGATGTTGGAATCAAGGCAACAATTGAGGAAGTTCCAAAAGATGCAGTTCCACAGATGGAGGAAAAAGAAGCAAAGGAAAAAGAAAAGGATCAGATCACTCCACCTCCACATTTTCCACAGCGACTTCAGAAAAAAAACTGGACAAGCAGTTTGTTCGATTCCTGGAGGTGTTCAAAAAGCTGCACATCAACATTCCATTTGCAGAAGCCTTGGAAGAAATGCCCAGCTATGTAAAATTCATGAAAGACATTCTTTCACAAAAACGGAGATTGAGAGATTAAGAGACAGTAGCATTGACAGAAGAATGCAGTGCCATCATTCAGAGGAAACTTCCCCCAAAGTTGAAAGATCCTGGCAGTTTCACTGTCCCATGCACCATTGGAGAACACTATATCGGTAAGGCTTTATGTGACTTAGGTGCAAGTGTTAATTTGATGCCTTTTTCTATTTACAGGAAACTGTAAATTGGAGAAGCAAAGCCTACCTCAGTCTCACTACAACTTGCTGATCAAACACTCGTATTTCCACGAGGTGTTGTTGAAGATGTGCTGGTCAAAATCGACAAACTCATTCTTCCAGCAAATTTCATTATCCCTGACATGGAAGAAGACAAAGATGTACCTATCATCATTGGAAGACCATTCTTGGCGACAAGACGAACTGTGATTGATTTAAAAAAAAAGAGAACTAACCATGAAAGTTCAGGACCAATAAGTTACTTTCAATATTTTCAAAGCCATGAAATTCCCGAGCGATGAAAATGAAGAAGAATGTTTCAGAATTGATGTTGTTGATAGTATCGTTCAGGATACCGATATAACCCCCACGGATAAACTTGAAGCTTGCATCACCAACATGACTGACAGCGAGCTAGATGCTGAAATCCTGGAATGTATCAACTACCTTGACAAACCATTCCGATTCAAATCAACGCCACAAGTGGAAAGCCTGGAACTGCCAAAGAAAGATCGAATCAAGCCTTCGATTGAAGAACCAACACAGCTGGAGCTGAAGTTACTACCGAGCCATCTCAGGTATGCATTTCTTGGAAACTCTTCTGAATTACCTGTTATTATTTCTTCTTCACTAACATTGGAGCATGAATAAAAGTTACTGAGAGTGTTACGAGAACACAAAAGAGCCATTGGCTGGACTATAGTAGACATTCGAGGCATTAGTCCATCATTTTGCATGCACAAGATCCTGATGAACGATGAGTACAAACCCACAGTCGAGCATCAACAAAGACTCAATCCAATCATGAAAGAAGTCGTGAAGAAAGAAATCATCAAATGGTTGGATGCTGGCATCATTTACCCCATCTCAGACAGCACTTGGGTGAGTCCCATGCAGTGTGTGCCAAGGAAAGGAGGAATCATTGTAGTCACAAATGAAAAGAACGAGCTAATTCCAACAAGACAACAGTAGGAATTAAGTCCTCGTGGGATCGATATTTTTATACTACTTGAACGATATGTGCGCTTGCGTTATACGTGTGTGTTTACGCCGGTCAGACACATAGTGCTCGACAGATGTACCCTCTGACATGCGAGAGTGAATGAGCTTCTTCTGTAACTTATACTTCTGAGATCTAAGGTCAGATCTATGAAGATCCTTCAATTTCAATATCATGTTGTAGGGATCCAATCCCTTATTTTGATGATGAAATTGAGGGGTCAATGCGGCAAGCATGACAGGCTGAGTAGTTGAGTTGTCATCATTGTGAGTCTTCCAAAGCTCATGATCAACAACTCGCTCATGTCCAGGCTCAGGCCCGAGAGGTCTGTCTATTACATAGAGCAACTTCTCAGCTCCCAGGACAATCCTGAGATTCATATCCTAGTCTGGAAAATTAGAACCATTAAAGACATTTTCACCCATGATGTTGTCCCTAACGTTAATCTTTCCAGTCATCTTGATTGCAATAGTCTAACTATTCAATCAACGCTAGGAATCACATGTGAGTCATTCAGTATTCGCTCCAACGAATACCCACATGTCTATACGAGTTTCCAAAACTCATGGTACATCGCGTTAAACCATTGTAACTCCAATTCCAATATACGACATGTGCTAGTCTTCTAGGTTATAGGAATTCGACCGTATTCCAAAACCAATGACTAGGAATATTTACTTTAAGAATAGTTTACACCTAGTGTCAAAACTATTCTAAGGTCGATGTCATTCTTAGCATATCTATACATCAATTTAATACGCGTAATGACAATACCATTATAAAGTATGAAATGAAAAATATAGTTATTTTATTAATAAATAATAAAATGTATAATTCAGATTGGCACTCCAAGCAACAACTCCATCATATCCAACTCATACATATCTTATCATCACTTACATATACGAATATGTGTTCATATACTTATATATATACATATTCATTTATATACACGTATACATACCATTATCAGTTCATACATTTGCATACATACATATATACACATAGACATTAAGCTCATCTCATATCTCACTTCATATAATAACAATAACAAAGATCCATACATGTGGTGGTTGATTAACTTAACTATACATAACATTAAGCTCCGTTCTCAAAATCATCTCTTACTATCCTCATTCATCTTAAACACTTCAACCTTATATATATATATAATCAACATTCAAGTTCTCATCGCATGATTACTTACATGGCTTCGCGAGCACTCCAGGCCTTAGACAAATATGTAAAAATAAATCGCGAAACATCGTCAGAATCGCGACTTACGGTATTCTCGATTTAACTACGATAAAATTCTGGATATTTCCGGGACAACCAAATCAAGTCCGGTTTTAATGTTTTCAGTTCCATTACTCTTAAAACACCATTACAAAGTAATTCATACACCTGTTAACTTAAATCCTCGATTTTCTCATTTTTAGAAAATCTTCCGAAAAAGTTTCCTCAAACACTACATAATGGTCTCGAACCCTCTGAACCTATCCAGATTTATCCAAACATTATCGAATCATCATATAAATCTTATATCTATCATCAGATAAAAAACACATCAATATACGGAAAATCCATTTTAACTGGAAACTCACTTAACCTATCGTTCCGTTTTCACTTGGATTCTACCAAATACACATATTCAATATGCTCATACCCAAACAATTCAATTTATATCAATACGCTACTCTAAGAAGCTACTGGATACATCCAAATATTTAACAGAAAACTTAAAATTAACGATTTTTTAGCATGAGGTCTTACCGAGATTTCGAGGGCATATACGGACTCCAAACGATCCCATGAACGTACTAGAATCGACTGAATTCTGATCGTAGCTATTGTTCATTCATGGATCACTATTCATCAAAGCTTCCTTCCTCATTTCACGTGCCACCATGTACGCAATGGAAAATCCATTGCTGTCAACTTGTAGTACTCTCTGAGAGCTTCAATTTGGCAGGTGGCTCGGATCGTGAAATGAAGCGATGAGCCGGGATCGAGAAACCCAAGCCGTGCATTATGTCCTCCATTTCACATTGTTGCTGACGTTTTTGGTGTCGCTGCCAGCCACCATTGGACGTAGGGTGGCCGGGCACAGCTTCTGATGTCGTCACGATTGTCGACTGGCCGCCGGCATGTTCAAGCCACTACTGATTCAATTTTGGAGACGGGGGTGCGTGTGCGAGATGTGGAAAGCCTATGAAATTTTTACAATTTCTTGAAACTTCGAGGTATATATAGAGAATTTTCAAAAATTACAATCTGACCTCGCGAAATTGCAATCACGTCTTTGTCATAGGGTTTTCACAAATTTTCATATTTTGGAAGCCCTTCTAATACAAATTTCGAAAAGTGTTCAACACGAACGTTGTTCATCTCAGAAAAGAAAATCCAATGGTTCAAGAATCAACTTAATCGGAGTTCATTTGCTATTTTTATAGTTAAAATAATAAATTTTTACGCGTATAACAATATAATCAGAAATCACACCGATTCTCGAAATCACGCGTTTTCCAACACGACGAAGCTTCACTTTAAAACATCCCGATCTATTTTTCAGCACATATACTCTTATTTTCGAACATCATCTAGTTTCAAAACATAAACATTAATTTGAAAATCTTCCAGCACTGTTCTGAAAAATTCGAGAGATATATATATATATATATATATATATATATATATATATATATATATATATATTCGAACATCATATAGTTTCATTACATAAACTTTAATTTGAAAATATTCCAGCACTGTTCTGAAAATTCGAGATATATATATATATATATATATATATATATATATATATATATATATATATATTATATAATATATATATATATATATATATATATATATATATTCGAATCATATATAGTTTCATTACATAAACTTTAATTTGAAAATATTCCAGCACTGTTCTGAAAAATTCGAGATATATATAATATATATATATATATATATATATATATATAATATATATATATATATATATAATATTAGGACCATATAGATTCTATTATTTTATCAAATACTAAGTAATCGTAAATGAATAATTTACTAATTGATCCATAAAATGATAATTTATTAATTTATTGAGAGATTTTTATTTTGAAAAACATCCAATTCATAGTATTTAATTTTTTTTTTTAATTTTTAATTTTGTATAACCTTAACTTGACTTGATCTTATTTATGAATTTATTTTATTTTATTTGAGTAGTAGTTAGTTGCCATAAATTGGTAATAATATGATTCTTTGAAGAGGTTTAGTTTCCAAACATTGTAAAATTAGGATCTCATATAATATGACTTCAGATAATTTTTACCGACCTTTAATGTAATTAGTATAGGTCCCGCCCTTTGTGCGGGTTGAATATATATTTTAGATATTAATCTTGTAAATGTTCTGGATCTTATCGGTTTTATAGTCTAAATAAGACAATTGATTTACTTACATGTAATATTTATGTCTCATTCGTTAGTCTCTCAGTTCTCAAATAATATTTCCAATTCACCGTATAATAGCTAATAATCAAAGTTTACATCTTGAAGTATGGTAAATAATAAGAAATTCATGAAAATAAACAAACTTATAGAAATAATTCATAATAAAATAACAAATAACAATAGACTCGAAATCCAAATAATTGTCTAAGTTTTGTGGACGGTTACAATTTAGGTTTCTTATTTTAATATGAGATGACTGGATGAGAGAGTATGCATGGACTACCGAAAGCTGAACAAAGCCACGAGGAATGACCATTTTCCGCTGCCATTCATTGATCAAATGCTGGACAGATTGGCGGGACATGAGTTCTATTACTTTCTGGACGGATGTTCAGGGTACAATCAGATTGCTATCGCCCCAGAAGATCAGGAGAAAACCACTTTTACATGTCCATATGGTACTTTTGCTTTCCGCATGATGCCATTTGGATTATGTAATGCCTTGCCACTTTTCAGCGTTGCATGATGTCCATCTTCTCAGACATGCTGGAGCATAGTATGGAGGTATTCATGGATGATTTTTCTGTGTTTGTAGACTCTTTTGACCACTGTTTGTAAAATTTGAAACAAGTTACAAAGATGTGAAGATACCAACCTGGTACTCAACTGGGAGAAATGCCACTTCATGGTGTATGAATGTATTGTTCTTGGACACTGGATCTCACAAAAGGGAATCGAGGTAGACAAAACAAAGATCGAAACAATTGAGAAATTACCTCCACCAACATCAGTCAAAGGGATTCAGAGTTTCCTTGGACATGCAGATTTTTACAGGACATTTATCAAAGACTTTTCCAAGATTGCTAAACCTCTATGCAATCTTCTGGAAAATGATGTGTCTTTCAACTTCACCAAAGAATGCCATGAAGCTTTTAAGATCTTAAAACAGAAGCTGGTCTCTGCCCACATCATTGTAGCACCAGACTGGGCCCTTCCGTTTGAGGTGATGTGCGATGCTAGTGATTTTACTGTAGTGCAGTTTTGGGACAACGTAAAGCAAAGATTTTCCACATCATTTACTACTCCAACAGAACTTTGAATGAAGCTCAACTCAACTACACAACCACTGAAAAGGAGTTGCTCGCAGTTGTGTACGCTTTTGATAAATTTCGCTCCTATCTGCTGGGTCCCAAAGTGGTGGTCTACACAGATCATTCAACAATCAAATAACTGATCACGAAGAAAGATGTCAAACCCAGATTGATCCGTTGGATACTTATTCTGTAAGAATTTGACGTGGAGATCAGAGACAGGAAAGAGACAAAGAACCAAGTGGTAGATCATCTATCGAGGCTTGAGAATGGAGAAACAGCTGGCAAAGAACTGACAATCAAAGAAAATTTTCCAGATGAACATCTATTTGCCATGAAACAGCAGAATGTCCCTTAGTATGCTGACTATGTCAACTTCATTGTATCAGAAAAATGGCCGTTGGAATGGACAACTCAGCAAATGAAGAAATTCTTCAAAGAAGTCAAGCACTATGTCTGAGATGAGTCGTACCTGTTCAAACGCTGTGCTGATCAATTACTGAGGCATTGTGTTCCACATGAGGAAGTCAACAGTGTTTCGCAGCATTGTCATTCATCACCATATGGCGGACACTTCAACGAAAACAAAACTGCAGCCAAAGTCCTACAATCAAGTTTGTTCTGGCCCACTCTTTTTAAAGATGCCTACTTGTTCTCTTCAATGTGACAGGTGCCAGAGAACGGGAAATATTTCGAGGAGAAATGAAGGACCATTGCAAAACATTCTGGAAGTGGAGATATTCGATGTGTGGGGTATAGATTTCATGAGACCCTTTGTTCCATCATTCAGAAACCTGTACATCCTGGTTGCTGTAGACTACGTCTCCAAATGGGTTGAAGCAATTGCACTACCATCCAATGATTCAAAAGTGGTGATCAAATTCCTGAAAAAGAACATTTTCACTCGGTTCGGAACAACTCGGGCAATTATCAGTGATGGTGGCTCACATTTCTGCAACATATATTTTGATGCACTCCTATCCAAATACGGAGTTACTCACAAGGTTGCCACTGCTTATCATCTACAGTCAAATGGACAGGTTGAAGTTTCAAACAGAGAAATCAAAAGAATCTTGGAGAGAACTGTTGGATAAACAAGGAGGGACTGGTCAACAACCCTTTGAAGGGTTGCACCCCAACTCAAAGGGTGCCCTTGAGGCACAATTCCTTGCTTATAAAAGGAAGCTTTCTTGTTCTTTTATACACACAGAAAGAAATCTGAATTGCATCCATAAAATTTGAGTCTCATTTTGGTTTTGAGTCAGAGAGAGAATTCCACCATAACCTAGTTTGAGATCTTGTTAAGGTGTGCCCCTTGAACAAGAGGAATTCAGGTTATCATGGGAGAACATTAGCCACAAATCCGTAGAGCACCGAGACGGGGCTGATAAGTTCTTAAGGACATAGATTTATCTCGACTCGGACTGCACTTCGTCAATTTGACCAGGTTTTCTTGTTATCAAAGTTTTAGGGTTTATGCATGTTAAACTAGATTTACTTTCGTTTTTCTGGTTTTGATTTGTTTGTTACATGTTGAATTGATGTTTAATGACACTAAATATCCAACAATTTGAATGAGGATATAAAAATCAATTTAAATAGTTTTTTTTTTATTTAATTACGAATGTGGAGCAAAATATGCAAAACACTTCAGTTGTAATTAGAAAAAGAAAAAAAAAGGGAAAAAAAAAAGTTTGGAGGATAAAAGAGGTATATTATATTCGTTCAATATAAAAATATAAAATTTAATTTGAAAACAGAATAAGACAAAAGCGAAATCAACATTATCTGCTAATGATAAGATAATTCCACTGCAATACAATTACCACTTTATCTTCTCAGTCTTAAACCCAAAACAAAACCCCAACAATGCTCACTATCTTCAACAACGATGGCTTTCTCTGCTAAAACCTCACGAACCCCTATCCACCAAAACCTTCAAAACCCTAAAACTCAGAAACCCATCACCTTCTTCTTTTCTTTTAAGCCAAAACTCGCCCTTTCTCCTTTAAAAATGCTCAACATGTCCAAGTACTTAACACCCAAAACACCGATTCAATCTCTACTCAAAACCCCAATTCACGTTTAAATGAACTTTGCCTTAGTGGGTCCTTAGAACAAGCTTTAAAGTATTTAGACTCAATGAAAGAACTGAATATTTGTGTTGATGAAGATGCTTTAGTTAATTTGGTTAGGTTATGTGAGTGGAAGAGAGGTTACAATGAGGGATTACATTTGCATTCTTTTGTGTCAAAAACAATGACCCATCTGAGTGTTAAGCTTGGAAATGCTTTCTTGGGTACGTTTGTGAAGTTTGGTGATTTGGGTAATGCATGGTATGTGTTTGGTAAAATGTGTGAGAGAGATTTGTTTTCTTGGAATGTGTTGATTGGTGGGTATGCGAAAGCGGGGTTTTTTGATGAGGCGTTGTGTTTGTACCAAAGGATGTTTTGGGTTGGTGGTGTTAAGCCTGATGTGTATACGTTTCCATGTGTTTTGAGGACTTGTGGTGGTGTCCCGGATGTAAAGAGAGGAAAGGAGGTTCATGTTCATGTGATTAGGTTTGGATATGAGGCTGATGTAGATGTTGTTAATGCTTTGATAACCATGTACGTGAAGTGTGGTGATTTGGGGAGGGCAAGATTGGTCTTTGATGGAATGCCTAGGAAAGATAGGATATCCTGGAATGCGATGATTTCAGGGTATTTTGAGAACGGAGAATATGTGGAAGGGTTGATGTTGTTTATTATGATGAGGGAAGTTTTGGTTGATCCGGATTTCATGACCATGAGTAGTGTGATTTATGCATCTGAGCTTGTTGGTGATGAGAGGTTAGGGAGGGAGTTTCATGGATATGTAGTGAAAATGGGGTTTTCTGATGATGTTTCGGTGTGTAATCCATTAATTAAAATGTATTTAAGTTTTGGGAATTGGGACATAGGAGAGAAAATTTTTAGTCGAATGGAATTTAAGGATGTAGTGTCATGGACAACAATGATTTCATGTTATGAGGGTAATATGCTGCCTGAAAAAGCTGTGGAAACTTATAACATGATGGAGGTACAGGGTATCATGCCTGATGAGATCACTATAGCTAGTGTTCTATCTGCCTGTGCTTGTTTAGGGAAATTGGATCTGGGTATTAAGCTTCATGAGCTCGCTAACAGGACAGGGTTCATATCGTATGTAATTGTTGCAAACACACTTATAGATATGTATTCCAAGTGTAAATGCATTGACAAGGCCTTGGAAGTGTTCCACCGTATTCCTGACAAGAATGTGATATCTTGGACTTCAATAATCCTTGGGCTTCGACTCAATAACCGGTCCTTTGAGGCATTGTTTTTCTTTCGGCAAATGAAGTTGAATTTGAAACCTAACTCTGTTACCTTAATCTCTGTCCTGTCTGCATGTGCTAGAATAGGGGCTTTAATGTGTGGCAAAGAGATTCATGCCCATGCATTAAGGACTGGGGTAGCATTTGATGGTTTTCTACCAAATGCACTTCTAGACATGTATGTAAGGTGTGGAAGGATGACACCTGTGTGGAACCAATTTAACTCAAACGAAAGAGATGTCTCTGCTTGGAATATTTTGCTGACAGGGTATGCAGAGCAGGGACAAGGGGCATTAGCTGTAGAGTTCTTTCGTAGAATGATAATTTCTAAGGTAAATCCCGACGAGGTTACATTCATTGCACTGTTATGTGCTTGTAGTAGATCTGGAATGGTGACTGAAGGTTTAGAGTATTTTAATAGCATGAAACCAGCATACTCAGTCACGCCAAATCTGAGACATTATGCGTGTATGGTTGATTTACTTGGCCGTGCGGGGCTATTGGAGGACGCTTATGAGTTTATACAGAAAATGCCTATGAAGCCTGATACAGCCATATGGGGAGCCTTACTTAACGCATGCAGGATTCATCGATGGATTGAGCTCGGGGAACTTGCAGCTGGGCATATTTTTGAAACTGATACAAGACATGTTGGTTATTACATTCTATTGTGTAATCTCTACGCTGACAGTGGGAAATGGGATGAAGTTGCAAAAGTAAGAAAGATGATGAGAGAGAAAGGGCTGACTGTTGATCCTGGGTGCAGTTGGGTGGAAGTGAAGGGAGAAGTTCACGCCTTCCTTAGTGGTGACAATTTCCACCCACAAATAAAGGAAATAAATGCAGTTCTGGAGGGATTTTATGAGAAAATGAAAGCAGTTGGTTTTGGTGGTTCAGAGTATGATTCCATGGATGAAACTGAATCTTCAAAAGCTGAGATCTTTTGTGGTCACAGTGAGAGGTTGGCTGTGGCATTTGGCCTCATAAATACTGCCCCGGGGATGCCTATTTGGGTTACGAAGAATCTCTACACGTGCCAAAACTGTCACAATACTGTCAAGTTCATTTCCAAGGTTGTACGCAGAGACATTTTTGTTAGGGATACTGAACATTTCCACCATTTCAAGGATGGAATCTGTTCTTGTGGCGATGAGGGTTACTGGGGAAGACAAAGCAAGGCAGAGGGATAAAGAGTTCTTTAGATCATTGTAATCTTTACATCAAAAGCTTGATCACAGATAAGCAGTTATCTCAATTGATTGTGACCAGCAGTCTTGAAAAGGAAAGAAGCTGGTTTGCTGTTTCTGTGCTGCACACCCTTTGATCAAGGAACTGACATAGAGGTATTCTGTTGTACTGTAATGTATGCACCCAATGGATATAGTGCAACTGTATTCTCTCTACCAAAAAGTAAAAGATACTGTAAACAAGATTATTGTACTTGTAGCTAGGTAAAGTTGTATTCTTTTGATCTATGTACGTTTGTGAAATGGATAATAGAATTTACTAGAAAGTTGAAGATAATGTATAAAATAAAATTCTGTAGATTTGATATCATTTTGTTTTCTTGTAAGCTTTATCAGCTTCTTATAAACTGCATTCTAAGTTTCTAGGAGAAGGTTAATGGGTGAATACAAGGGACTCCGGGTAGGATATGAGAGAACTCTTTTTTTTTTTTTTGGAATCGTTTGGAACCCGTCGCCAAACCACTATTTCCGGGCTTAAAGGGAGCAGGTAAAACCTTACAAGAAACGCACTCTTTGGATTCAAACCCAGAACCTGAAGGTCAAATCCTGAGCCCTACACCGTCAAGCCACGCCCTTTGGGGACGATAGGAGAGAACTCAGTCTTGCTTAAGTGGACAGTTATTATCAGCAACAACCAGTGTCTCTTTAGGTTTGAGTTTATACCATTATTCTTTTTGAAAACAAATTCGTTGTTTATTCTAGATTTCTGAGATGCAAATTCCTTTGTTCAACATAGGTCTTCATAACATCCAAATTAAAATATACAGTCCTGGGGAGAAAATTTCATCAACAACACGGTTTGAAGATCGTGACATAACAAAACCATAAATACTATCACACACTGAAACTGAACTTAATTGTAAAACAACAAGCTGTTATATTATCTGGCACAATCAAATCTTATACACACAGCAAAACTAAGGAAATTCACTCAATTATTCAGCTTAATAAGCCTCATAAGATAAATAAAAAATAAATGAATATAAATTAACCTAGTGAAATTTAACTGTCATATCTTCACTGCCTTCTCGAAAGTGTTCCCTGCAACATGAAACTCATCACCACCATCATCATCATCCATAACAATCGGCTTCTTGCGTATGCAGTCCACTCCCTTTTTCAAGATCAAAGATGGAGAAGATGGGATTCTCCGAAAGGCCCTGGCACTCTCAGACCTCATTAATGATTTCTCCTTTCCATGCTTCTCCTTTCTGTCCTTCACTCCAAAGCTCTTACGACTTCCAACTCCTCCAACAACAACACTAATTTGTTCCACTGCCATATTCCCTGTCACTGTTTCTGCAGGTTCTATCTCTGTGATCTCTTCTTCCCACTTCCCAACTTCCTTCTCCACGACATTCTGCTGCTTCTCAGGAACTTGGGTTGTGCTTCCTCTGTCTTTCTGTGGATACTTATCATCCAGCTTTTTGATTATGTCATCAGTCCTGCTTGTTTTGTTTTCATTAGTTGCTTGAGGATCCATCTCTTCTTGAGAGTTCTCTAGCAGCATTTGTAGCCACCTCTCAACATTCCCTTTCCCACGCTGATTTCTGGTCTCTTCCTCTTCCTCTTCCCATATTTCTGGTTCTCGAAGAACTGGGAATTGCAGTTTATGACTTTTCTCCTCCCCAATTTCTAGTCTATTAAGTTGATCCTCAATGGGGTACTCCTCAATGGCAACAATGGATTTATCATGCTCCTCAAGTTTTTCTTTAGAAAAATTCATTCCAAGTTTCGGCAAGTCCTCTTCAGCTTCGTCATGCATTCTTTCTTCACAAACAGCTTCTGATGCTTTGTGTTCCTCCTCTAAAAATACTCTCAGTTCTTTGTGTATTGGTGTTCTTGGCTTGATTCCTGGTAGATAAAGAACTGTTTTACTTCCCCTCTCTTCAAATAACGTATCATCCATTCTTGATCTCTTCCTTGCTTGTTCCCACTCTGGCCTTATTTGCTTCTCAATCTCATCTCGTTGTTTGAATTTCTTGTGGAGATCTTTCTCTGCAGAATCACATATTGCTTTCTGTGCTTCAAGTCTTGCCATAAGCGCGTTAGTTGCCGCCTGATTCAGTCTCACTTGTTCCTTGTAAATGACACTCCTTTAAAACAAATAACACATCAAATTTTTGAATAAATAACAAATGGGCACACATCAAGTTTGTGACATTAAAAGGTGTTTTGTGAATCTTACTGGTGCATAGCATCTCTAATCATCTTCTCTAGCATAGTCCTATATGAAGATTGTGCTTCTGCTAGCCGCCTGCATTTTTCTGCCCTTCTCCTACGCTTTATCAGCTCCAACTCCAAGTCTTGAATGACGAGCTTTTCTTCATCATTTTTTCTCCTCATATCACTCACTTCCTCCTCCAATTTCTGTATTTCTATTTGCATCCTTTGAGTTTCTTCTCTTTGTTTCAAGGAATCCCTCGCTGCAACGATGGCTTGATATGGGTTCGTTACAAAGTCCGGGGTTTCATTTTCTTTCAAGCTACTGGTTTTCACTTTTCTTGCAGCTAACAACAACACAACCAAAATAACACCAGTTCTTATCTAATGAAATCAGAATCCTAATGCATGTAGAGAAGCTAAGTTTAATCTTTCTTGTGCTTACCAATTGCAGGCGAGCTTGATCTTATCTGCCTATTATAGTCCAATGACTTCAATGCTATCTCAGAATCATGAGATTCCCTTCGAGACATAACAACACCAGCCGGAGCTAGGCCAAATTGCCTTTTTGATTCAACAAAATGTTGTGGAAAACTATGCGACTCTACGGTTTGTGAGTCATTTATTTCTTCATTTTCACCTTCCAAGAACAAGTATGAAAATGCCCTGTGCCTGCCAAACATATTCATCATCAACATTCGGATTAGGCAACAATATGCATAAAAAAAGAATCTAAGAAAATGAGCTATACACACCTGAAATCGGAGTTCGAAGATGCAAAGATTGATAAGAATTGGTTTATAGATATACCCAGCTGCAAATCCCACCATGGAAGAACAAACTCAGGCTTGTTATGCTTCCTTTTGCACACTTGCCATTGCAGTATCCTTAGATTGCTAGGCACAGTCAGTCCTCCCCCTAAAATTTCAAAAGAGTTCCACAAATTATACAAGAATGAATGGCATATGTTGGAAGATTGATAGAAAATTAAGGCTACTAAAAAATATTATTACTTGAGCAAGGAAACCAATGATCAACATCCCAAGCAAGAGGAGAAGCATAATCAGCATGATAGTATAAAACATTGCCATATGGATCTACTCGAATCACCGCAGGATCAAAGCCAGCATTCCTACAGTTCAATACAAATGAAACAAATTAAAACTCTAAATAGCTTTATATTTTTATCAGATTTGTTGATTTTCGAAGCTTTAGCTACTAATTACCCAAGATGGTTGAGTTGTTTCCACAAGAGACTCAAAAAGATCTTAGGTTTGGCTGTTGGTTTTGCCTTTGGATCCATAATTGGAAACATCTTTTCTAATTGTTTAGCTTTCGAACTCTGCAAAAGAAAAACCACATAATCTTTAAAAATTAGCAACATTATTAATCACTTCAAATTGCACACTGAAACTTAAGAACAAAACTTTCATTTCAAAGAATGAAAAAAGATGAAAACAAAACCAAACCCAGATTCCCATTTCAAAATTTCAAAACTATTTCCTTCACTTTCTACCCAGCCAAACAGATTAAATACCTCATCTTCCTGCAAAGGATAAGGAGTGAAACAAAATGGAGGGCCATGGCTGTACAAGCCAACACCAGCAGAACGGTTTCTGCACATCTTCGCATACGCTCTCGGATACCCGAGACCCTCGTCCACCGCCATATCTTCTTCAGTGAACGCGTAATCGGCGGCCATTGTTGATTTTAATTTTCTCTTTGGAGTTGTTGTATGGATGGGGATGTGTTCTTAGGGATGGCAATGGAGCTAACGGTCGAATTTGGTTTAAAAAATGTAAAAGAAAAAACATATTTTGGTGCAACGTGGACAGACGGTGGGTGTAACGGCTACTAGATATCCGTTATTTAATATGGGACCAGAGTACCCTTTAACGGATTCTGTTTGTTGCTAAGCTCCTTTTAAGCACCAAGTACAACTTCATAAACTTTGGTCCTATGACCTATCATTGTTTTTGGCTTTTTAGGGCTTATTTGACCACACATATTTGACTTGAGAGCTAACAATAATCTATAATATGGAGAAAGGCAACATTAATTTCGAATCCATATTTCAAAAATATAAATAAACATCATCATCTAGAGACTAGAAAAACACTCAATAATTGTATTGAAAAAAAATAGTGTCCAAGTAATTCAAAATCTATAATGCAATTAAAGAAACTTGTAATCTTATGCAATTGGGTCATGCTCTGTGATTTAAACCTTTTTGAAACTTGCTCATTTGGGGTCCCCAGCTTCAAGTATCTATAGATTCAAGCTAAATTTAACCATACATACCATACAAGATATTGTAAGTTAGAGCTGATAAAATATGACACGATTCATTAATCTGACACGAATGAATGAATATGAGTGGTCAAATTTTACATTTTATTAAATGAGTTAGGTTTTGTCAATCTAATTACTAATCGTATCGAGTTTAGGTTTCAAGCCTTTAACCCGCTAATTCGTTTATGACGCGATTATATGTATTTTTTTTTAAAAAAATATTTTATAAATTCTTATAATTAACACTCAAATGGTATTATTTTCCCTATTTTATGAAGGACGAACATTTTTTATGATGTTGTATACTATTGAATTTTAGGAAGATATAAACTTTGGTAGTATATTATTTTTATTGAACATTGATAGTGTTTAGAAACTATGGATTTTCATGGTTTTAATATTAATATTATATGTGTGTGTGTTTTTTAAGTTCATTATGTGTACTTTGATATTATTAAATATTTAATTATGTAGTATTTTTATCATTTTAATAGGAATATATATATTTTTATGTGCAATTTGTGTTAAGTGGGTCATGAGAAAATATTCATGTAAATGGATTTAAATTGGTATTAAACGAGTCAATAGGTCACTCATTTATATTCCGTGTTGGATTATGATTTTGATTTTTTTGAAACGATTATTAAATTGATCGTGTTTGGGTGAGCCTAAATTTGACACGACCCGAAACTGATACAATATGAACACAAGCTGTGACCCATTTTTCCACCCCTGTTGTAAGTTGTAACATTAAGAATATGTTTAGTATAATTTTTCAATAGGCTTTTTAAATAGAATATCTACTAGTAGAGATTTTAGAAATAGAGTTTTTGAGGCTATTTGTGAGAATTTTTGTTAAAAATTATAAAATTAATTTAATGTATAAGTTTTTAAAGTTATGTAAGGAAATAAATAAAATAATATTGTGAAATAATATAATAGTATTTTAAACAATTCAACTCTTTTAAAAAAAATTATAATCTCTATTCTAAAAAGTCTAAATTTTGAGTTTTTATTTGTAGAGGGAAAATAATTTTTTTTTAATTCTCGAAAATTAGACTTAAAATGTAACTAAACACAACCAAAATTTTTGAGAGTTGTTTGGTTTAAAAAATCATTTTTAACTAATAGATGAGTCATACTAAAAAGGCACTAACAACTTTACTGATAAAGTCGGGGTATGAATTAACTCCATTTATTTTCAAAAATACCATTATGTATCACCTTTTAAATCCCAAATTTTCAATAGTTAACTTGACACCTTCAAACTCATTTTCATAAATTGTATGTTAATGTTGTTTTATTTTATTTTTGAAAATCTTTTAGATTATTCTCAAATTGAGATTGGATATTTAATTTTTTTTTTTAACCATATATAGATATTTGAACCCTATGTTGAATAATAACTGTTAAAAATCACAAAAATTATCTGACCCCACTCTAACCGCAAAATTATTTCAATTTACTTTGAAAATTTGGATTGACCGGAGGAACTTAAACAAATAAAAATATTGAAAAATGAAGTTGATAAGATAAATTAAGGGGTAAAGTTTAAGCACTCTTATTAGGAATAGTAATGGTTGGATATCCTATCATTTTTGATATTATTGACGGCTGATTTTCGTTACAGAGATAATTCGGGAAAAACAACTCCTCGAACAAATCTCACTCAATTGTGAATTTATTTGGTTTTGGGGACCAAATGTAAACTTAGCAAAAAATGGAAAACATACCGACAAAACATAGGATTTAATGTGGTTCGGCGGGATGAACCTGACATACGTCCACAGAGGCAAAAAAAGTAAACTTTAATTATCACCTCGGGTCAGACCAACCTACCTTATCTCTCTCTTACAATAAGCTTTTTAGAGTTCTTTTACAAGTAATGGAAATGGAAAATACTAATCCCGCGATCCCGTTGAACTGGATCTTTTTTCCCTTTAAATAGTGCCACTGGATTTATTGTAACTCCCACATGTGACGTCGGCCATGTTTCCCTGTCATTATTACCCATTACTCGGATGTTACTGCTCATTACTTATACGTTATTGCCCATTACTCGTACGTTACACTCATCCAGCTGTCTGGCGGTACTAGGTTTCATGTAAGGCTTACGTCATCCATATATATGCATACGATTTAACAG